>OZ029922.1:12136919-12316919 GCA_964023275.1 Norana najaformis
AGAAAAGTGTTCTCATGCATGAAGCAGTGGTTCATGTTAGGAGAGAGAGAACCAGGCTGATGTAGTTACACCAGTCCTAGGATGTTATTTCATCTTGAACTGATTTTATATCCTTTTGCTGATGTGGTCTTTTGTAGTTGTTAGCATGCATGACTACACACCCAGAGGTTGGGGTTTGATTCCCCATCACAACAGAAAGATAATTCATAATTTCTGTTCCACTAGCTCCCTCTAGCAAACTTAGGTATAGAGCAAACTTAGGCATAGACTTAATGGGGAGCAAGGCAGAAGGATCTGCAGTGAGTTTGTCATATGATAACAAACTGTAGTCAGACACTTGAATTCATTCTTGTGGCCATCTTACAATTTGTGGTTGAAACCAGTAAAGAAAGACCTTTGGTCAGAAGGGTATTGGGAGAAAATTTATGCCAGCATAGGTATGATCTGAACCAATATGGGGTTGTTTCCCCTTCCCCTCAGATATATCACCATCGACACATACTCATGGCCGCTTCTTAATGTTGACTGAAGGAGCTGATCTTATTTCATTATGACAAACTTTTATGAGTTTTGTGTATGACACATATTGTGAACTAGAGTAACACCTGCTGCTGAAATGAGAATTTAAGTTGACTGCATGCATACTCATTCCATCTCTTGTGAACTGCTGTTTAGAGCACAACAAGAGTTGATTGAAAAAGAGAAGCGGGATCTTGACGTCTTCAAAAAGAAACAGAAGGCATTCCGAGAGGGTATCACCACTCAAATTCGCGAGAAGGAGCAGGTCAAGATTGGGGAGCGAATCGCGTTCTTCGAGGAGGGGGTCAGACTGCAGAGAGAAGCCAGACTGAGGCGACAAAAACTGGAGCAAGTCAAGGAGAAGAAGCTGAAGGAGCTCAGGTTTGTAGTCCGGCTAAGTCTGTCTTTTCATGCATCCGAAAAATGTAAATGCAAGTCACAACTTGTAAAATGGCTGAGAAAGTAATTATCTTTAAGTGCACTGAATCAAAGGTTTTAAGAGGAAACCTGGAGAACGAGGAATGCAGTGAGTGGATGTTGCAGTGGTGCTAACACAGACATAA
Source organism: Norana najaformis (assembly GCA_964023275.1). NCBI lineage: Eukaryota > Metazoa > Annelida > Clitellata > Crassiclitellata > Hormogastridae > Norana > Norana najaformis. Next base: position 12,138,002 of record OZ029922.1, read on the forward strand.
TCTTCTGAATTAATTTAAAATCATATTTATTTTGTGCTTGTTTTGGATGAATTTCTAGCTTATGTGGACATACTCCAATAGTTGCTTATTCAGAAACTAAAAAAGTACAAGAACTTACTGCTCATGTGTAAAGTAAATGCAGACTGATTGTGCTCAACCTGTTTTGAGGGCAATGCGTACTGAAATTTGTATTATCTGTATGTGGTCATAAATCAGCACCACATCTTCAATCACCATTATCGTCATTGCCAACATCGTTCATTAAGTAATCAGTATCAGTAGCCTAGTGGTTAGTTTGCTCTACTTAACCCAGAGGTCAGAGGTTGAAATCCCTGCCAAGGTAGAAGATTCCAAGATTGTAATTATAATCTAAGATTTATATAGCATCTTTTAAAGAGAGACTCAAGAGAGTTGCTCCCAACCTAATGACAGAAAACCAGGATCGAACAAAATGGTTTTCAAGCGCTTACGGAGTAGAGGTGTAGAAAGACTAAGGAGCTCATGTCATAGGGTGCTAGGCAACCTATTCCAGAAAGTTGGACCAACCACAGTGAAGCTTGCTGCACCATGAAAGTTCGGGCCATAGTGAAGTTTATGGCCAGGTGTAGATGAAACCGAAACATTTCTTTCCATTTGCACCCCCTTGTGAACTCTGGAATAAAATGAGTCCACCTTCTGTACACTGTGGACAGGAAGAACAGGTGATGAGGGAGAGGACTGGCCGTCAATCCTCTTATGCGATGTAGCTAATACTTCATGCCTATGTCTGTATCTCAGGGCTTTCTTACATAGCAGTTCTCTTCTCTCGTTTATTGCATTACAAATAAACTTAGTTGTTGTCTATTTACAGATACCTTGGACTTCCAGAAAAATATGTGGCACGGGTGGAGCACAAATCCCAGCAATCTCTTAAACCAAGGCTTGGCATTGTCTTATAGACAGAAACTGTTTTCATCTAAATAGAAAACTTGTTTTTGCTGAACATTCTGAGATTGGATTCTTCAGTTTCTGTAGTACTCTTTTCGTAATGCTTTAATTTAATTTGTTTTTATGGCCTAAATATGTGTCAGATTTTATTACTTTACAATGAAGTGTCCTTCGAAAAATCTGTTTCACTTGTTAAAAAGTCTGAAATCTGTTGATTTTGCTTTAAAAATGGTCAGAAATTGAATTCGTTATATGGTAAAATATTTTTTTTAAGATTTCTTGAAACTTTTGTTTGTTGAAACTCTTTATATATACCCTTGTCTTCCCTCCCCATTTCCCAATTCTACTAAAACTTCACAATTAATCTGACTGTTGTTTTTATTTGACCTTGATTTGGAACACTGTGGAATGCTGGGATCGTTCAAGATGCGTTTTTGGGAACTTGAGGCAGACAGTTCTTGGCATCAACTAATGACTTTTGTTGTGCTGTAAGCATAATGCACACAACATCAGTTTATGGTTCTTAGCATACAACAGACAGAAGCTTCATCTCTGCCTCGGTTTTGCCTGTGTTGTTTTGCTGTTGTCAGATGTTTGTGTTGCTTTCTATTAATTGTTATTCTTATTGTTTTACTGTTGTTAAATATTGTTATGCTGTTGTTGTTAAATATTGTTATGCTGTTGTTGTTAAATGTTGTTCCATGTTTATTTGATGTCATTGTAATGTGTGCCATAGTGTGAAGTAGGTGTATTGCTAGCTATGTCATCTGTAATGCGATTATCTTTTGTTGCTGTTGAAAAGGGGCTTCGTCGTCATCGTCGTCATCTGCGTCATTGTCCTATCTTATCAAAAGCCTATGGAGATCCGTTTTGAGTAAGATCAGGGAAACTCAAGAGCCGCACTTTTCAGACATCCTATAGACTACCATTAGGCCTATTACAATTAGGCCTATTACACAGAGACCTGTTATTTGGTGAGGCGTAGGTTATCGGGCCATTGATTGTGCTTATGATGCGTTATGCATATCAAACCGCCATGAATCGCGATCCCCATTAGCAACTTATACGTGGGCCCGTGCAGTGATTGATGCAATTAGAAGGGGTTCAGACGCATGCGGGCGACTCTTAGTAGGACCATAAAGCGAGGAGGACCACCACCGTGCACGCCGTAGATGCTCATAATAATGTTATTACTATAGGCGGCGATATTTGTGCCGTCGGGACGGACCTGGAAGGTGCAAGGAGGACATTTGGCGGACGGAGAGCCGAGACGCGGAGACAAGGCGTGATGGAACCCACTCAGACGAGACGTAGGCAGCCGCCGGAGATTGAGAGAGGAGAGAGGACGCTTGAATGGGCGCGGGGTCTGTATCATGAACGCCTTTTGGTGGTCCTGGGTACCGAGCGGGACGGAGGGAGGGATGCACGCTGGTCATCGAATTAAGGCAGACATATGAATGGACGGTTTCGTCTGTAGATTATCTTCCTGGAAGAGATTAACCGATGGAAGGAACGTTGACCGCTAGGATCATGACAAGGACAAACAGAGACATGTAAATGTACACGGTTTCATATAGCGACCGTACGGCCTCCCACGTGCTCATTCTGCAATGAATTAATCGGGTGAGATCCTTCCCCACCGCTTGATTGGGCGCCACACCGTTTAAGGTTAAGAGGGCAGGCAGACGGGTGGACTCACAGGAAGGCATGGTAACAGCTAAGAAAACATTTAGACTGACTATCTGACTCTGGATGACCGTCCAACTTATTCACTCACTATTTCACTCACTCGCTATTTCATTCACTTGCTACTTTGCTCTCTCGCTAGCTCATATTTAAATTATGGAGTGTATGCAAACTCACCTATCTTTCAACTCACTAATCTCCCCTTTTCAGTCTGCATACCGTAAGTTTTATTCATGAGAATCTGCTGTTCTTGCTGTTCATAATGATGTCATGTATTCCATGGATACGGGTGGGGTGACGGAAGTTGTTCTTCTTGACTTGTCTGCAGGTTTTGATACTGTTGACCTTTTCTTTTGCATTGTCTTTAGCACTGGTTTAGGGTTTCTGGTCCCACCCTACATTGGTTTGCTACTAATCTCAGTCCATGCACTCAGTCTGTATATTTAAATCGTGACTGTTCATCTCGGGCTTTGTTTACATGTGGCTTCCACAGGTTTCTGTGCTTGGTTCTCTTTTGTTTACATTGTATACCACACCATCAGGTACACTACATGATAATAATTCACTAGGATTTCATTTCTTTGTGGATGATACTCAATTTTTGTTTCTTTTCACAGTTTGTCTTGTCACTCATCTGTGCATCTGTTGTTCACTGCCTTTGTGGAGATACAGTCTTGTATAATGGCTAATAAACTCCTCCTCAACCCATCAGAAACTGAATTTCTGCTACTGGGCACTCCACAGCAACTTAAAAAGTTTGAATGGCTTAAATACTTGATATTGGATAACTCACTTGTTGAGTTGACTGATCCTGCTCATAACGTGAGCATTGTTTTTGATTCGATTATGTCTCTCATCAGCTATGTAAATGGTATTTCTAAGTCATCATACATGTACAGTGTATTGTGACATATGCAGAATTAAGCATTATTTCCCCTTGTCCTCAAGGATATATGTGGCAATTACATAGGTCTTCAGTTGCCTTGATTACTGTAACTCACTTCATACTGGTATCACAAAGTTAAACATACTGTACAGATACTACAAAGGGTTCTGAACTCTTGATAGAGCCATGATACGTCCAAATATGAGCGTATAACCCATGTACTTAAATCTTTACAATGGATCTTGTTCAGCAAAGGATTTGTATCAAATTGGGGCTCATATTTTATTAAACTCTGGCCAGCCACAGTACTTAAATCAGTCTATATTCTCCAGACCTATGATTACTCAACCAGGTCATCTTACTGTCTTTCTCTGTTGTGCCAAAATCTATAACTGTTCTTAGTGAACGAGCTTTTTCTGTTCATCATCATCATCATCATAAACCATGGACACAACGCCCGTAGGTGTCTGATGCCATTTTCACTATGTTCTTCCACTGTTTTTCTGTTGCTGATCCTAAATTTTGGAATTGTCTTCCTGCGTCAGTTATTTCTGCTTGATTTCTTGTGTCATTTCGGCCTTCTTCAGTTGTCTTATCACCCACAGGCTGCCTGTCTCTTTCAGCAGACTGACCTTCTGGACACTGACCTGAGCGCTGTTTGGTTTTGGTGGGCCATCAGTCGATACCTTGTGCATTAGCATCGGCGCTATAGAAGTTGCAAATTACAAGCACACTCACTTAATCTTACTCACTGACACTGTCTGCCTGTATGTATACATATGTGTATGTATGTATGTACATATGTATGTATGTGTACATATCGACATATGTATGTATTTATATATGCGTGTGTGTACATATGTGTGTATGTATGTACTTATGTATGTATGAATGTATGTACAGTGTTGTACATTTGAATGTGTATGTATGTACATGTGTATGTATGTATGTATGTCTGTATGTATGTATGTATGTATGTATGTATGTATGTATGCATATTATAGACACACAGCATGCAGCTGATGCTTATACAAGAAAGCCGTTTGCACTAGCTCTAAGTCACAACAATAAGAGAGACCCCGAAACAACAAAGTCTCTTCTCAGAAACTATTGTGAAAAGGAATGCATACATACAAAAACTATTGTAGAAAGGAATGCATACATACAAAAATTATTGTAAAAAGGAATGCCTACATAGAGAAACTATTGTAGAAAGGAATGCATACATACAAAAACTATTGTAGAAAGAAATGCATATGCAAACATGCTGTTTTGCAGCAACATACGGTTAGAACTGTTGCTAAGAATTTACATGGCATAGATACTCAACATTGTTTCTCCAACTTTAACATTTTGAAATTTGACTATAAATGGTGTAAAAATTGTACACAAATTATATAATTGACTGTATAAAATCAAATTCCCTTATTTACGTTCTGCCATAAGCATAAACTGCTACCGGCAGTTGCTGATAGCTATTTCCTGAATTGTTCAGACTGTTGCTCCCATTTCACTAGATCTCAGAGTAACGAAGACCTTCACCCGTAGGAACAGACGGCTGAATTCGATTAAGTACCCTGGTCCATCATTATGGAACTCGCTTTCTATGGAATTCGTCGACGCCTAACTTGCAATAAGCAGATGCTACTGTATATAAATATTCCTTGAGATTGTGTACATGATAGATGATAGTTAAGTGTTTATTTAGTTTTTCTTAGTTATTAAGGAGTTTGTTGGATTTGAATGGCCCTGTGTTGCTTTAATTTAGTTTGTGTTTATATAATGGGTATTATCTTGGTTCTGTTGCTACTTTAATAGCCGTCTCACTGCTGCCGGGATAATAGTTGGTCCTAACTAAGCGGGACATTCGTCTCTTCTGGGTGTGCCCTTTGCATCCCGTTTTACTGTACTGCATTTTGTACGATGTATCATTTTTGTCTTGGGATAAATAAAAGAAGTGATGACGACGACGACAACAGCAACAACGACGACGATGACGACGATGATGATGAGTACTCATTGAACTGTGAATGTTGTCGTTTGCTTGTCAAGTGAGAGGGCGTCAAAACGTGACGTTTTTTTCGAACCCTTTGTCGCCCCCGAAGCTTAAAAAAGACACAGACAATGCATGACAAATGGACAGATAGATCTATCTTTCTTACACATAACAAAGGCCAGGCCCTAGATTTCTTGATAACTCATTCTGATTCACAATTGCTTCATTTTGCTACCCTGTCGAGTCATATCTTTCTGATCATGCTGCCATTTTTTTCAAAAGTTGAGTTCCCATTTAAACCGCCTCCAAATTACAGAGCTGTTAAATTCAGACCTTGGCATAAAAATGATTTAAATAAACCAAAGCATGATGTCCTGTCATTTTTATGGTTATATCCAGCACAAACAGCTAATGATCTAGCAGTGCAGTTTCTACATACTTTGACTGAGCTCCTTGCTAAGCAAATCCCTTTTAGAACTATGAAAGCCTTGGTTTAACACTGCTATTTCTGAAACTAGGAGCAACAGAAGTCAATTGGAAGTTGCAATGGTTTCAACACTTTCGTCTTCCATTCGATCGTGCCAGTTTTAAACAGCGATGCAGACATGTGCGGAAACATTTCATCTGCGTAATTTCCATATTTAACTGATCTAATCTCTGAGAGTTCTATTGTATTGTACTGTATTGTATTTGATAACTTATATAGCACTTCTTACAGAACAAACTACTCAGAGGCGCTTCCAGCATGAGAGCCCCTGGGAAATAAGAACGTCTTTAAACCACGACCTGACTGGGCTCTATCACCAACAGTGACCCTTCTGCCTCACCCAAGACCACGTAGATGGTTTAAAAGATTATTACATCGTGAAATGTTAAGAATTGCCCATACTGTTTGCTGGGCTACCCAAGAGCTTGTCAGTAAATTTTGACTCTGCGGATAAAATTTCCGGTATAAGGTTAAAATTGGCTGTTCTGGCTGTATCTGATAAATTTCTCAATTCTGATTCTATACCTTCTGTCTTAAACTGCTTTCAGCCAGCTACACTTGAAGAAGTTCGTACACTCATCTGTTCCTCACGAAACAAAAGCTCTCTCCTGGACACTATTCCTAAATATCTTCTGAAATAGTGTTTTAATGTCTTTGGTTCAACCATTAGACCATACACCTGTTATTATCTTTTCGTCTGCATTTGCTCATGCCGTAGCAAATCCTCTACTAAAGAAGCATTCACTTGACTCGGACGATCTCTCAAATTACAGGGCCGTCTCAACTTGAAATTGTGTATAAAAATTCTTGAACGAGTAGTTCTGAAGCGCATACGCAAACTCATTTATCTTCATGCTCGCTAATTTCTTCCTTTCAGTCATCATACCATAAGTTTCACTTAACGAAATCCGTATCTCTTGCTATTCATAATGGCAGCACGAGCTCTCCGAACATGGGTGAGGTGACAGCATTTGTTATTCTTGACTTGTCTGCTGCTTTTGATACTGTGGATCTTTCACTTCTGTTTGTATCGCCTCCAACATTGGTTTTGGGTTTCTGGTCCTGCCCTATATCGGTTTGCTACGTATTTTAGTGAGTATAATAAAATGACAGTTATTCGTCTAATGCTTTGTTAGCATGTGGTGTCCCACAGGGTTTGGTGCTTGGCCCTCTTTTGTTCACAATGTATAGGCCTACTACACCGCTAGATAATTGTGCTGCTTGGCAATGATTCACTGAGATATCATTTCTGCGTAGATGCCACTCAAATTTATATTTCGTTTGACAGTTTGTGTTGTCACTCTTCTTTGGAGCTGTTTTTCACAGCCTTTGAGGAGATGCAGTCTTGGATGGCGGCTAAAAACTCCTCATCAACCCATCAAAAACTTAATTTTGTAATCCTGAGGGTTTATATGTACCTCGGGTAAAAATAATAATGAGCAAGCCAATAATTTCTTTGTGCGAAAACCTGTGTAGATGTACCTCACACTGTTGATTCTTTTCTTGCAAAACCTGATATGATTAAGATTTTTTTGTGCAATAATAGACTTGTAATCTATAATCCGACATCCCGTAGTCTAAACATATAATACTGTGCAAGTATATATATTTATGTAAGTCCAAAAAATTTTGGTAGCGAAAAAGTCGTAGCAGAAATGATAGATTATGTATGACACGGTAGCCAACTGGTTGGAGCGTTCGCCTTGTAAAGCGAAGTGTGCGAGTTCGAGCTTTCTCTGCGACATTTAAGCCTGCTGTGTACTTCTTCACGCACAGTTGCTCAGCTCCATCGACTGATGCTTAGTCATTAGATAGTGGCGCTTAATACATACAGAAATAGTAATAATTATGGATAAGTTAAAATAGCATGCCGAGTCTATATATAAGAGGCTTATATAGTGGAGACTTGCAATAAATGAAAATCGTTCGAGCGTATCATTGGATGATTACTATATCAGGTGGGAATCGGTTTTTTGCGTAACACACTCAGATGAGGTCACGTTAGCCTTAATTTTATAATAATAGACACTACGACATGTAGGCTACACTTGCATGGTGGCTGGTTCCAGCTAATATCTGTGTCTTATGTGATGAGCTAAGAAGCCGATTGGAGACTATAATTATATTGCGTGGGTTTAAAAAGTAATAAAGGACCTTGACAACAAGCTAGATGTGAGTTAGCCTATACGAACATATGTAACACTGCCACATACACCTCAAAAGGACTGTTGCTTTTAGAAGCATGTGAAAAGCGTACACTAACCCACAGGATCTTACATTATCTAATCTTTTACCTGACCTAACCTTAGGCCTAATTATACTACATATCTTATACTTTACCCTATGCCTACCTTACATTACTTTGCCTTATACCTTACCGTATGCCTATCTTACCTTTAACCTTGCCTTAGGCCTACCTTACCTTACGCCTACCTTACATTACCTTTACCTTATACTTAACCAAAAGGCCTACTTCGCATTACCTTACCTTATTCACTGCCTCGGGCCAACCTCAAATTCCATGTTTCTTAGCCTCGGCATATGAGGACGGGTGTCAGTACTCTCCCTCACTGTCTGATCTGCTGTGTGCAGTCAGTGTACTTATTTTATAGCTGAGTTCACTAGATGGCGTAAGGGGAGCAGAAATTTCGAAATATATCATTCTGCCTTGGCCGGGATTTGAACCGCTGACCTCTGATTTCACAGTCCAGCACATTAACAACTAGACTCTCGTGCAACCCATACAGTTACCCTAGATTTGTCATTAAATAAAGTCTGTCTGGATGATCGGAAACGATGCTAAGATGACCCAAGTCACGGAGTTCTAAACATTCAGTCGACAAGTCCAGGCCCTAGTTAATCTGCTCTAGGAACTGCCAGCTTCTGAAACTGCCGCATCTGACCCTTGGCGGATAAGACATCGCAGAACTCCCGACTGTGTACACACGTGTCGTCTTAATAGGCCTCCTTTACGACTGTCTCCGCCGGTGGTCCGCTTGAGACTAGACCACACACAGCAGCAACAACCCCCAACACCACCGGAGCCCTGCAGGGCGAGTGACACACCCGTGCAAGATCATTCCTACCACGGCCCTTTTCCCCTTTGTCGCCATTGATATCCCCCGCAGTGGTTGGGTGAGTCAGTGTTTGCAGAATGATGCACATTCTTCGACCCATTCTATACATACATTCACAAACATATGATGCATTTCTTCAACCCATGCTATACATGCATTCAGACGTTATAGATAGGCTTAATCGTACTTACACAGGCCTATATAGTCTATTGAATGTAATGGTATGTAATGAGTGAAATATGCAATATTATAGGCCTACCTGTCTGTTTATTGGCAGAGGAACCAGAACTTAAATATAGCATAGCTATGCTATGAAGGCTAGAAAGTGCATGAAGTGAGGGAAAGTAGCCTAAAGTAAACTGAAGCGCACTGTAATCTGAATCGAACTGAATAAAAATAAAGTAAGATAAGTGCACTGAATATAACTGAAGTGAAATGAATAGAAATAAAGTACACTGAAATGATGTGTTGTGATATCAATCAGTATTAAATTCAAGCTAAGATATCAAATCAGAAGTGTTCAATGGCTGAATAGTAGCTGTTATGCGTGAACCAATAGTAGAACCATGAAATCCAGACAGATTTCGCTATGATTAAAATCACCCACGCAAGAAGTAGGTTTTTAGATTTAAAGTTTTAGAAATGTAAAAATTGGATTCTTATATTTACTTTTTGGCTGAAATCAAACTGTAGGCCTAATTAATGAACATTGCGTCTATTGTGATGTTTAAGCAGAACGGATAATCTCTGCACTTCCGTTTTGGCCAAATGCTGTTTACATCGTCTGGAAAATAATAAAACCCCAAAATAAAACCCATTTCTTCAAAACAGTAGGTTTTTGCTTTGCATTCCTGAATAAAATAGAACAATTAGGCCTATAATATATCAGTTAACATTATAGTCACACACACACACAGGCTATAGGTCTATACGTATCTTATGTAATTATAAATGCACAAATCATAGTTGATGAGCATGAACATACACAGAAATACATGGCTACTCGTTTATATACACGTACGCTGATAAGCACTTGAGCTTATATGTTGGCCTACAACATAGGCTACCGTGTGTTAAGGCGGACCTATCGGTACATCCTACCGTGTTGTACGATCGGTACACTCAACCGTGTTTTGCTATCGGTACATGCAACCGTGTTTTTTTGCGAGCGCTTCATCGCATCGTCGTTATTCTCCATATGTGACCTGAGTGAATGAGTAAGTAAATAAATGGGTAAATAAAATAAACAACCATGCACTCAAGGAAACAAGAAAGCAAGCATGCATGCATGAATCTATGTGTATATTTATCTAGGTAAGTAAATAGGTCGGTAAGTAAATATGTATATGTAAGTATGTATGTATGTAAGTATGTATGTATGTATGTAGGCCTATGTATGTATAAGTGAAATTGTATAGATGTATGTATGTAGGCCTATGTATGTATAAGTGAAATTGTATAGATGTATGTATGTAGGCCATATGTATGTATTTTGTATGTATGTAGTCTGTATTTGTGTTTAAATATGTGTATGCCTTGTTATATTTGTAATTGTAATAGTGAACGCAGGGCTCCTACTGATGACGAGCTATTGAAATCCAAGACCATTGGCTCTACATAATTATGATCATATCGTGGCAGCCAGCGCATGCGTCATATATAGATTACACCGTGTTGACATAAAGAGGACATCTTCGTTAGTTTTGAACATCTGTCGAAGCTGATTACAAGTACCACCTTTGTTATCTCTATGTAACGTAATGCAATCTATATACGATATATACACTTATATAGCGCCACCTGTGAAGGCTTTGTGAATTAAAGGCTTAACAGAAACAAACTTCATAAGATTTGGACAACGCCTCTGATTAGGCAACGTCTCTTGAAGGCACGCTATATACTCCAATAACCGGAATATTAAATAGGCTACTGGATGATCATAAACTAAACCTTTTCCTTCTATACCTGTGGGATGATTCTTTAAGACATAAATAATTGCTTTAAAGGCCTAGTAATATTCTTGCCACACATTCCGATTAATTATCCCTAAATCACACTCTCTGAACGTGCGGCAAGCATGCGGTTGCCAAGTGGTAGTGTTACAACGCGTTGGCCTGTTACCTCTGCTTCTAGGGTTCGAGTCCTGTCTGGTCGCGAGGACATTTCAGTGTGTGCCGTGGAACATGTATAAACATGGTTTATTCAGAACTCCTGGATTTTTCAGAAAAACGCGCTTCAGCGTATCCCTCAATCCCTCCGAGGGTAATCGCATGCGTAAGGACAAGGTAACATAATCGTAATCGTAATCTCGAGATTTCTACAGGGCCCAACGAAAACTAAGTATTAATATGAATAATATACCATGACCTGTTCTTACCCTATCTTGCCTATATAATCGACGAACCTTTAATAGAGAAACTGCTCTTCATAAAGTTACAGGATGCATGCTATTGTCTGAATTGCTGTAGAATTTCTGTACAATCCACAAACTGTCGTTTTCTTATTTGATGAGATTATTTAAAATAGCGCTATATAATGTTCGAAATAAGTAGACGTTGCGCTCACGGATCAGTCCAATGGAAAGATATGTGCGCTTACGATTCGTGTGAAGGTAATACAATTTCTTCATAAAGGCGCTACAGAAATACCCAAACAAAAACACAGACCCACATGCACGTAAGTTCAAATTAGAGAATTTCAGCAAAAGATTTGTTCTGCGCAGAAGTCGTGTGGAGGAGATGTGCTTGGGATCATCCGGGTAGCGAGTGCCGACTAATTCCAGGAGTGGCAGGAACACACACATCATGGATGCAAACTGAAGTAGCATTGGCCACGGAAGAAAGCGCAAGCATTATGACTTTATGGCATATACAGTCGGGAATTTGATGCAAATAGAAAGGCCCACATTATTCTATATTCTGAAAAGCCGGGCAGGTTGTGCAGCAGACGAACGTACGAAGTCATGCGGTGTAATAGGACGTATATCCTAAAGACTGAACCAAATCTGTTGACCATCTTGATTGCCTGGTTGAAGCAATGCATGTTCAGCGTCATTAGCCTAGAAGTCCACTACAGGATGATGTTTCAATTTAAGCGGGTGTGAGTCTCTTGGTCAGTGCAGGTGAAATGTAACTACGCATTAGAAATGCAGTATGCTGTACTGTATATGGGAATGTATTGTTATTAGCATACAGGACTTTGCCACTCCTGTCTAACTGTAAAGATTGAATAGTTTCAAACCATTTTAATTCAGTTGGGTTTCGGATGTCATTTTTTTATTTCGCCTAGCATTCGTTTTTTATTTTAACGATTTTACAACCGCAAAATTAATAAGGAAAGGGTAGAGTTGCTGTGAAGACCAAGGGAATTAAGAGAATTAAGTGTTCATGCATTCATTAGCAGCGTTTAAACTACACAGCGCTAATATTGCTCTCTAAGTATCTTACAATCGAATTGCAGCTAATCAAATCTAATCTTATGACTTCCATAGCGCCGTTTTAATAATGCACAAGGCATCAGTCGATAGTCGCTTCAAGTCATGAATCATACTGACCTAAATTGGCCATTTTTCTCAAATCAGTACATCAATGCCACTCCGCTTATAATCAAGCCTCAAAGAGGTGATATAAAAATTACCTACTACTTTACAACACATGTAGTCTTTTCATAGTTTCCTCCGAATTGAAGGTCAAAGGAATAGCTGAGTCAGAAGTTGGTCTCTTTTTGGGCGTTTTTATAACATCTATTAATAACCGGTAAGTTTGGAAAAAATTGTTACTCGATCTGACAACAACACATATTTAGCTGTTGCTGCTCTGCGCACTTTGGATTTCAATTAGGCGCGTGTGAAACTGTTGCCCTGTTGCCCACCAAAGTACACTTACGTAAACAAAGCATTTATTGAAGGTCCTGGATATTTATATCGCAAAACCTTTAAATAGCATCACTTTATATATTTAGTCATCACATAGAACTTAATGCATGTCTGAGTATGTCATACAGTATATTATATACTGTATAAGGATGTGCGTTTGTGCGTGTATATGGATATGTCCTAACCTTTGGATGTATCAATTCTGTACCGAGTCTGAATACAAGCACTGATACGTAATTGCGCTTAAAGGGCCAATTGTCGATAATAGTTTACAAGCAGCGCTCTTTAAATTGGTCTAAGTTGGGGAATTGAAGCAGCCATTGGCAGTGCATGCGTGATAAGTCTCAAATATGTTCTAATTGTCTCTGGGTTAGTCATCCGGCATGAGAAGTATGAAGTCTACATAGCCTCCGTATAAATCAGCTCATTCCAGCGCTCCAATTAGCACGTCACTGTTAATTAGACTGATAAGTTGTTATGCACCCTGTGACAGTTAGGCTACAGGATGTCTGCGGTTGTGCAGTTCTCTGATGACGGTTGCTGATGCTGAGCACGTTTCGCTCGGATGCGTCATCAGGTCGAGATGCAGCCGGTTGGATGGTTATTTCGTTGATTCTGGGGCGGATCCTTTTTCTTCTGGTGCGGAACAGGGCCACTGGATGCTCAGTAATCTCGGCCTTCTTCGAAATTGGACTGTCAGGTTCTGGGTGGGGAAGCGAGGGGAGGGGAGGAGGTGAAGGGAAAGGTAGAAGAGAGGGAAAAGACAAAGAAAGAGTGAGGAGTATGATGGGGGAATGGAAAAGGGAAAATGCGGATGCAGAGTATACGCTACGGCTGAAACTGAACGAAGAAGAGGCTGCTGAAAGTCTAAAATAAGACGAGACAAACTTTAAAATGTAATTCACCTGCATAAAATGTTCGAGTGGAGGATTCACTGGGAATCGTTTTAGATACTAACACATTTTATAGGTTCTAAAAGGCGCTATATAAATACTTTGAAACATGCATATTTAAATACAAGCATACATATACATAAATACATTGATACACATACATAGGCCTACACGTGCACAACACCGTACTTACAAGGTGTTAACGATTGGCTGACCCTGATATCAGAAGCTTAAAAATAGGCCTATGTGGCCAATAAATGCGGGTACCGGGTCCAGTTCTGTAAAATAAATTCTCTGGATAGCAGGAAACCAGCGCAGGAATTACAAAGCCATAAAAGCATTGGATTTCTGCTGTTGTTGCTGCTCAAAGATGCTTTCGAGTTAGACTAAGGAGTTTCTGTTGAATGAGACAACTAAAGAAAGTGACCCTCTGTAGTTAGTTGTAGCTATTATACTATTCTTGTATTGTATTTTATTGCAATGTATTGTCTGTATGGAAGAAGATAAATCAGTCCTTTTTAAAGCTACCGAGCAATCCAGAATGATGAGAATTTAGCCCAGACCCAATGTCAGAGAACCTGCAGAGCGGACAGAATCAGACAGCGATTTCCAGTCTTGGACCAGCAACGAAGAAATCGCCGAGACCCAGTAGAATTCTGGTTCTGGGTATAGCAAGAGTTCGACGATCGAGTGCAATATTTAGAAGTTTAAAGCCTTATGGGATTCTTCCATGCAATCGAGAAATGCTATAAACTAACTGATGTTTTTGTCATATTCGCAAGTAGGCCTATGTATCAAGACAGTTAGCGGAGGTGTAACTTCAGATAGCGAAATATGAGAAGCAAATATAAGGACTAATCAGCTGACGAAATGTGGTGATCGGAGTCTACATGTCTTTTCTTTTTTGCACACTATTCTTATTTCACGTTTACGTACAAATGTGCATAAGTTTACTCGAAATATAGAGCACGAGAGTGGACCTCAAGTGGCAATCCGGGTTTTTACCCATTTCATTTCTTTTGGAGGAGCATGCCATTGAGTTACCTCAAACTGGTTAGAGTGAGTGGTTGCGGTGCCAACTACAATTCAACAAAAACAGAGATAAACGCGGGAAACAAACGAAGGACTTCGAAATCTGGGAAACTAGAAATAAGTCACTACAAAACAATCTTTCGCCTTACTAAACTTCCAGCAAGGTAAAATCGGCGAAAAAAGAAAAGAAAATAATATTTCGATATATGCTGAATAATCAGCTTTAAAATCGATTAAGAAAAAAACTGTATGATTAGTTAAGTTCAAAGCGCAGCTAACCACGCGTGGACATATAGACTCCGATCACCACATTTTCTTTGTGTACGTAACTGGCTCCTTTCGTTGACTTCTGGATGCGCAGCAGTAGGCCTACCTTAATTTCACAGTTTGGTAGAACAGAATATTAAATGAGCCATAATCCGGTTGTTCAAATTATTCAGAATTTGCCGTTACTTGGCTTCACTTATTTTCAATCATACATATAGATTTCTGACTTACTCAAGGTAGTAAAACTTTCATCTCGATCATCGAAAACAACCTTTTCACTTGCGTAAAAGCACCAACCAATACCGAAAACGGACGTTCTAGAGTGAAATCACATCATAGAATAGATCATCATGTTATCGTACTAAGTAAAGTAAGTAAGGAAGTAAGAACAGGGTGCGATTTGTGAGTCCAAGGAATGGGGTGGAAAGGCCAATCAGCAGGCACTGGATTTGCCAGGAAGCAATATCAACAACATCCACAGCTGTACAGGTTGTGACACACGTCTGCTAAATATGCTTTGTTGCCTATAGGCCCCAGGTTCCTCACCATTCATCTTCAAACTCCTACCCTCTATTAAAGCCGAGAGTGTGGACTGAAGTGATTGAGTTAGGCCGTCACAGCTTAACTGCCTCGGGAAATCGACATCAGGTTTTGTTTCTTTTCCAGTTATGTTCAGCGCTATAAGGCCACCGCTTTCAAAAGCATCTTTTCGGATAGACCCAAAACTGGGACGAGTCGTGTTTTTCCAGAGAATTGCTTGCCACACACTCCTAGCCAAATTTTTCATTCACAAGGAATCATCGCTGCCTCGTGGCCTCGTTAACATCACTTCTTGATCACCATTTAACCATTAAGAACCTCATCCCGCACCGCGAGGGGGTTTGTGGCCCTTGGGAAAGACCTAATATGCATCCTCCGTCACGCCGTCTAGAATAAGCAATGTCAGGTAAAAGTTTCCCCGTCTGTAATGCCGGCCTACTGTCCATTAAGGGGATGGTCTGAAGCAGTGACGGATAAATACCCCTTCCCTAAAATATTCACCCTGAGCAAGAGCACGGAGGGTCAGTCATCCCTCTCGCCCTCTGATCTTCCCACAGAGTGTAGTCAAGGTACAGTCTAATGCTATAGGTGAGTTCTCTATCTGGTGCTAGTATCTTTCTGTGCTGGCTGAGATTTGAACCCTGACCTCTGTGAGACAGTACAGCACGCGCTAACCAGCAGACGTCCTATCCTGTTTGTACAGATGCGCGCAAACACACAGGATCAACAAATTCTCTTCAATACAATACTTTTATTGCTTCCTGATTGAAGTAATAGGGCAATTAAGAAGCTAAGTAGACGGCTAGAGACTGACTGACTGACTGACTGACTGACTGACTGACTGACTGACTGACTGACTGACTGACTGACTGACTGACTGACTGACTGACTGACTGACAATGACAGACTGATTGCCTGACTCACTGACTCACTTACTAATTGACTGACTGACACAGACTTACTGACTCGCTGACTCAGTGGCTGACTCAATGACTGACTCATTGACTGACTCATTGACTGATTCAATGACTGACTCACTGACAGACTTACTGACTGACTCACTGACTGACTCACTAATCCACAAGTCATATTGTAGGTCAAGTGTTACACATATCCGTCTGCGTGTTCTTGGGCTGGTGGTAATGGTCTCTGCAAGGATAGAGCCGCCTTAAGTGAATCGCTTGAATTAATTCCCGGAGAGAGTGAATGTCGAAGTATAATTGGTTTATTTGAATAGCGCAATTATTTCTGTTGAAACGAGGGCAGTCAGCCGGCTTAGGGTTCCGGCTTAGATAACAACGAAGTCCTCTCTCTTTGATGAGCGATGTTCATCCTTTATCTCAGTTCTACCATTTTGGAGCTAATTTCAGTTGTGTTCTGGTCTGATTAAGTCCTAAATACCAAGCATTACTATACTGAGCTAAATTTAGACTGATTTTATAGTCTGGTTCATAATTAGGTTTAGCCTACCGTAGAAAATCATTTAATCGTTTTTCTTCCTGCTGGAAAATATATACTGTTGCTGTGGCCGAGCTTTTGGGCGACTTTGCCAACCCAGTCATCCTCCGTCGAACTGCGAATAGGGGAATAGTAGCCCCTTGATCCATACACGAGCCTTGTATGCACAGACTTAAATCTAAACACTCTCGTTCAAAGGACACTTTAACTCCTGTTGTGCCTCACACCAGGGCAGTGGGGTGACGATTTTTGACTAAGGTTTCACTCGAAGCGACCATCGATTTATGCCTTGAACATTATCAGCAACATTGCGCCCGAAAGCAGCGAAAAACAAATTTTCTAACAGTGCCACAGATAGTGCTACACAATAAAGTTTAGAGCATTAACTGCGAAACTGTTCGTAAATACTGTCAGCGCAGTTTGAGTTGCAGAGTACGCTGAGTTCAGAAAATGTTGTGCGGTACATCTTGACTTTGCGATGTATATCCAATCTAACAAGCCACACATATAAACAGATTTCAATCTACTGAAACCAAATGACTGTCTGTACACGGAATTCCAACATGCGTCAGTTCATCTTTATGCCTAACTACAGAAGAAGCACAAGCCAGTATTAGCAGCAGTTGCCTATCAGAAAAGATAATCAATGAATAACAAGTTTCTGTGACAACCCACGCTAAGTTGACGCAGTTGCACAACCGAATTGTTTTTAAAAATGTATTTAAAAGAGGGCGATAAAACACACTACCCTGCCTGACACCATAAGGCACAGAAAAGCAGTATGAAAACTAACAGCACTAACGCACTTTAACAGGCGGATTGCTATACCAGCTCTGTAAGACAGACACTAAAGTTGGATGTATTCTTGCTTGAAACAACGAATCAGCTTTCTATGTACAACACTGTCAAGTGCTTTTCTAAGATCCAAAACAGCCAAAAATATTGAACTATACCCTTAAGAGTGAACTGTTCAACAGTTGTCCTCAGAGCAAAGACCTATTCCACGCTTAAAACCGAACTGTGATTCATTGACAACTAGGAAAACTTCACAGATAGTAAGTACTAAGCAGGTGTTCGAACACTTTAGAAATATGGAGAAAAAGAATGATGGCACAATAGTTGTCTACGTCGGTTATGTTCCAAGTGCTATCTTTAACAAAACTTACAGTGATACAGTGACCAAATCGTGATTATGATAACGTCCCTATAGAATTCTATATTCAATAGATTAGCTCTAAAGATTAGATCAAGAACACTATGAGCATTGGGAAAATATTATTAATAAAAAGGCAGAAAATTTCAGAACTGTTAACTTCTTTCTACTGGTGTAGCTGGATGGTCTTAAAGTGTTACAGTGACGCTGTTTAATGTTACAGCTAATTTTATTATGTTGTCGCAACACTCGTTTTAAACTGCGTGCGCCTAATTGGGTCTCTCTATAAGGCTGTTGGCACATTTCTTACACAAATTAAGACATGCGCCACTGTTGGATCTTTGACAAAACGTACTCTTCGTGTTCATATTTCTTCACCATATTGAAGTTAGAAGCAAATAACCGCGTTATTAAAGCGTCAGTGTTCATCCTCTTGTCTTCAAGTGTTCTCTAGCCATCATCAGCAGCCGGCGCGTGCCTGTCTCAAGGCTCAATTATTATGCCCCTCGGAAACCGAGACCCGGAACTGATGCTGACCCGAATTCGCTGTCTTGGTTAATAAGACAGTCTTTTCCCGCTAAAGACGAGCAGGATTCAGCTGTGACACGAACATTTAGACATGTTTTATGGCGGCGGTGATTCCTTGAGTTTATTGTCTGTGACGTAAGACGGTGGCTCTGAAATCTAACAACAGTGACTGAGTCCTGATCAGGCACCGACTATGACCATATATCCTGAATCTTGCGGACATGATTTGATATAGCGCCGGTGTCATAGAGACGCTAATTGTCTTACATTTACAAATGAATGGGAAAGTAATGCAAGAAAGTTCAGTTCCAACAAAGCAACACAGACTAGGAACTCTGAACATGGTTCCAACTGTAAACTCTGGACGGGACTCCAATGGTTGCGCTGTTTGTGTGTGCGAAAGCCCAACATTAGTGACTTTTCCAGTTATCTGAGCTTTATTTGCTTATAGACGGACTTTGGACACAGCCAGGAGAGAATTCCGCTAACCTGGACCTGGCGTTCACTTCAAGCTCACGCGAGCACCAAAGCTCACATGCTCACCGACAGAGGCATCGTTCGCAAACAACTTGCCCACGGTAGTTACTCGCGGTCTGCTCAACAGACTCGAACCCTCAATCGTTCAAACGTCAGTTTTACATGACAATCCAGGGTTCGAACCCATTAACTTAAAGCGAGGTCACGCGCTAACAAACCGTAATGACTTTCTGTAGGCCTATTATCGCGTGTTCTAATAAGAAGTCAGTAGACGTTTCAAAGATGCCATAAACCGGTTTCCCATTTGAAGCCGATTAACTTCTGAGAAGAGACGTCGGCCCCCCCCCCCCCCATATCTTATGCCGAATACAATCTTTATTCCTCTTCTCGTCCAGAAGCCGGTTGAAGGAGACAACATCAAGATTACAGACGGAGGAATTTCGCAGATAAGGAGCGATAACATTCAAGGAGTCTTGCAGGCAGCTGACGAGACCTGGGTTTTCCAGGAATCTGAGTCAACGACACTTCTTGCAAATGCGATGACCAATAATGGCAAACGAGTCAAACGATAGACGAAGCTACTACATAGGCCGATAAGACAATTGCACGACCGTAGTAGCCTGTTGTTACTGAGTGAGATAATTGGCCAAGTGAATAGGCCTACGTGTATGTCTTTCCCCACGTATTCTTTCTATGGTTCGAATTCAGATATGAAATTGACAATATGCAGTCTAGACCGTGGTTATCTAATTTATTTATTTATATATTGCACTTATTGTGCGTTATTAATTTATTTATATTTATAGTTACTTATTATGCATTTCTTATAATAAATCTGAATATGAGGCTCGAGACAAGCGTGCGCAAACATCTTGTCCAGGGTCGATACATGACGTCCGATCAGCAGGCTGTAACCCGCAATCGTTGGATTACAGACCAAACGCGCAGCCGAATAGTCAGTCCACCGTGTCACACATGTGCATTCTTGTATGTGAGCAATTATATAGCGCCTTCGTAAGAATCTATCAAAGGCGTTTAAATGTTACTATCAGTCATATGTGAAAAATATGAGACTAAGTGGATGTCTTTCTTGAGCGGAAGAGACCGAATTTTCAGTGAAAGATTGTTCCAAAGGTATTGACAAATTCACGAAAACTTTACTTTACGGAAATCTTTATCCTGATGCCTCCTCTTCTCCGTACCTCTCACGCCGTTCTAATTTCAAGGACCACCCATCGTAGCCTTCTGACCTGCTTGACCTTTGGATCTCGAATTGAAATCAAAACCCATCTTACCCTGCCTTGCCGATTTTGTTTTGACTGAACACCTGTCAGTAAGCTAGTTCCCGCGACTTAGCCTGTTTGGGCTAAGAAATCCGAAAGATCGCAATTAGATTACGAAAAACAGTTATTGTTCGGAAGCGCTGGACTACAAAATCTCTACGGATTCCCAAACAAAGTGTCTGTCCAACCGACAACTTAAGACAGGAACACAGAAGATTCCTATAGCTGTAATTCACCTGCAAAGAAGTGTTTCTGGGTCATTGTTGTCGCCTCTTCACTTAAGCCTAAAGATCCACTATTCGAAAGGATTGCTATCAATAAATAAATTTATCGATAAATTTACCTCACGTTTTATTGTAATTGTTGTTGTTGTTGTTGTTGTTCTTCTTCTTCTTCTTCTTCTTCTTCTTCTAATAATAATAATAATAATAATAATAATAATAATAATAATAATAATAATAATAATAATAATAATAATAACTACAGCTAGACACTTCACCCCAAAGATTGGGGTGGTGTCTAGCTGTACTTTAAACTTGTTCAATGGTTATAGATACAGCTTTTTTGTGAGGTACCCAAGAGGGGCCGTATTAAGTGTTTTGGTACATGCGTACATAGGCTACCTATTGTCGACGATCTTTCGAGGTGTCAGTAATAATCGGGCTTAGAATTATCGACTCGCTCTATTGATAGCGTAGCGTTAACTCGAGAAAAGACATACAGTCTTGGTTTTTCACCTGCATAATTACGAAAACGAACAGTTCAGCCACAACAGTTCGTACTTATGACGTCGAATATGCAATTCTAAATGCATGAATCTAAAAACGACATTGTGACTCACCTGAGCACACGACAGACTGCCGCTATAAAATATTCTTAGTGCTCTCTTAAAAATGCACCCTTAGTTACTTTATATAGGCTGTTTCCCACCAAGTCAGCAGACAAGCCTAGATATGACTCTCGCTATTGGATAATCGTAGAATTTTCCAAAAACCCGCTGATTCATCACAGAGTAGGCTTCACGTTATCCCGTGCGAGCGCCCACGTGATACGCCGCCAGCCAATCACATACAAGTACGGCATGACGTCAAGAAAACTTCCAATACAAACGGGCTTACAACATGCTGAACCATCATCGGAAAATCACACACACACATACATACATGCATATATTCCTACATAAATACAGACAGACAGACGCAGTTCAAAGTTCGAGGCCTAACTAGAATTTGCCCCTCCACCTTTTTAGTCCCACAGATTGGGGTGAAGTGCTTAGGTGCTCACCAGTATAATAGCTCAAAATGCTTATGGGCTGTTGAGTTCTGCCAGATGTTCACAATAAATTCATCGTGAAATATGTAATATTCTTTGTTAGTGTAGATAAACGTACAATTATAGTGTGACGAGAACAACGCTTTTAGACATAAGTTGTCTAGTTATAGAAAACTTCGATTGTGCCCCTGTAAGACCATTGCTATTAAAGAAGCACAGCTGTCTCACTGCCGGTCTCACTAGTAGTAGTAGTAGTAGTAGTAGTAGTAGTAGTAGTAGTAGTAGTAGTAGTAGTAGTAGTAGTAGTAGTAGTAGTAGTAGTAGTAGTAGTAGTAGTAGTGGTAGTAGTGGTAGTAGTGGTGGTGGTAGTGGTAGTAGTAGTAGTAGTAGCAGTAGTAGTAGTAACAATAATAATTATAATCCGCGAACTTGTCAAAGCATCAGCCTTTGGTCCCTGCTAAGCAAATTAGACGTGTATGACAAATTCTAGGGTGAGTCCGGTCGAAAGCCAAGAAAAGAAAATCCGAAAACACGCGAAAATAGCCTAAATTGCTACATTCCATTAATACCAGACGATGAGTTCCGCTACAGTTCTGGCTGCCGTTACAGTCTCTGCTGTTATCAGACATTGTTCAGAAGAGCGTATTCACTATAGACGAAAAGGAGCCCATCTATATGCCCAGTGACCCGGATGTTTTCGTGGGCTACAATTAGCACGAGGGTGTTGGGTCACCTTTGAACTAATAATAAACCTGTATCCGATCCGATGTTTGGATCTGTCGGCAGTAGTAGTTTGGGTGCCATTGTCACGTTGCCTTTCTTTGTTCGAATAGAAAAACAGCTTAGAGTAATATTAAATCATAAGCCCCTTTGGTTGCAAACGGTGCGTCGTGATGTCTGAGAGAGATACAGACAGACAGACTGAGGGAGAGAAGGAGGAAGGAAGGGAGGAGGGACTGAAGTAGGGAGGGCAAGAGAGACCGAGGTGTTCGTGAGCGCGCGTGGGAGTTGGTAAGAGTCGTCTTCTTAGCGAGGCGTTAAGAGCATTACGCACAAAATATTGACCAACGAACACTTTTCCTCGACATGTTAGTGGGTTACGCTGACCCCGGCGCACAAACAGCTTCACCTGATTAAACACCAACTCGCAAACAGTCGATCTTTAATTGAAAATAACTGCGGAAATCGAGACTTAGTTCCCATCATTTTCAAAGGCAAATATTGAATCCCGAAAGCATCGCGGAGCCAAATATCGCTTTGTATGGATGCTTTGGCGCCGGCAAACACCGATTGCGCAAATCAAACATGGTCTACATTTGCAAAGGCGATGGGAGCCAAACATTGACCGAGGCTGTAACTAAATGTGCTGTGGACTTTATTAAACAGTGTTGCAACTTTCGGATGATTATCAGTTAAACTCAGCGATGAGCCAAGCAATCACAAAATGGACCGATATTTGTCTGGATATATCCACCGAGTACGTCTTAATTCCTATCGCTAAAGAAAT
Source organism: Norana najaformis (assembly GCA_964023275.1). Classification (NCBI taxonomy): domain Eukaryota; kingdom Metazoa; phylum Annelida; class Clitellata; order Crassiclitellata; family Hormogastridae; genus Norana; species Norana najaformis. The sequence continues at coordinate 12,161,345 of OZ029922.1, forward strand.
ACAAAATGATACGATTAGCAAAGTAACTGACACATGACATGCATGAGCGGAGATATGACACATGGTTAGATAGATGTCACGACTATAATGCCATTATTTTTGGTAGACTCTGGCCTACAAATAAGTAATGTAATCACTGTGATGTAATGCACAGTGTGATCGCAAGTCACTGAACTTATGACTTTCATTTCCGTGTCATTTCCGAATACGTTGTGAGGAATTGAGGATTGTTTTATTTAGAGCACTAATTACGAGCGCATAGTCAGTAAGTCTGAAATATGATGCGAGTAAATTGGTAATTGGTTGTCGAACTAAGGAGTACTTGGACAGCGACTTACACCAGCTGATTTAGCTTTTAGCGTGGGGCTGGGCGGGTTGACCCCGCCCCTTTTTGGATGTATGCCGGGCCCCCTCAGGCCCCCACCCAAATGGTGGACTGCTAGAATGCGGCGCCTCTCTGGAAATGCTCTTCCTCTCACAAGCAATCCTGGAGCCGATACTAACTTACACAACCTCATGCTGTAATCATGAGCAAATAATACCAACAATATTACTACTACTGCTATAACAACAACAACTACTACTATTGATACTGTTGTTGCTGCTGCTACTGCTACTACTACAACTACTGTAGCTATTGCTGTTATTATAAGCCACTGCTACTACTACAATTACTGTAGCTATTGCTGTTGTTAAAAGCCAATTTGTGAAGGGCAAGATAATATATCTAGATGAACCGCAAATGCGCTAAATGATGTCCAAATAGGCTGCGTGGGAGGATGATGACATCGAGCTCCCACGCAGCCTATCAAACACGACTTGCCCATTTTTACGGAGGTGCGCATTGCCGTGAAATCGTGCGTTACGCCTGAATGCATCTAAATGCGCATGCAGACAAAACGGGCATTTCCAGGCTCGACAAGAAATTAGGTTTTATTTATGAATTTGTTAACGCTAAGTTTAAATATATTGTCTGAGTTTGTATATTTTAGCTGAGTTAAGGGGATAACATATGTGCTTAAACCAAATGTTCAAGGTCTGAGTTACGGCGAATTGTCTAAATCCCAACCCATATTATTTGATTATAGTCAGAATGTTATATTATATGAGATTTCACAAACCGTGTGTGCATAATGTATGTATGTATGTGTGTATTACATACTGTACATACACAAATCCATACACAGCTACATACGTGTGAGAGTCCACGTGTTTGTTACTCTCTTGGGTTTGAGGCAGAAGAAATCACTGACACCATTGCAGCCTTTAAGAGTTAGTAGGCCTTTGAGTTTATGGCTATCGTGACAAATGCCTACGTAGGCCTACAAGAAACCATATAATGGACACTAAATGGGTGTGAATAGGCCAGGCCTACGTGTCCTAGTATTCTGCAGTTGGCAACCGCCTCATATTATTGATTTGTTTTCAGTTATTATTATTGTCGTCATCGTTATCTTTACTGTCAAAGCTATATTCATAGTTGAGGGCGCAAAAGTCTAGTGGTTAGTGCGCTGAACTGTCAGTCGGAAGGTCGGTGGTTCTAATCCCCGGCAGGGCAGGAACTTCTTTCAAAATTTCTGCTCTACTTGTGCTCCATAGTCAACTCAGCTATAATGAGTACATTGACCGTACACTCAGTGGGAAGATCAGGCGGCGAGGAAGAGGAGTGACCAACCGCTCTCGTATGCTGAGTCTAAGAAAAATGAAGTCGCTAACACTTCATACCCATGGCTGCTCTTGGGGCTAACTTAAGGGACTCTTCTTCTTCTTCTTCTTCTTCCTCTGTATGTTATGTATAGCTAAGTATGTATATATATATGCTTCCATGTATGCATGTATGCATGCATGCATGTATGTATGTATGTATATATGTATGTGTGTATGTACGCATGTGTGTATGTATGCATGTATGTATGTATGTATGTTTGCGTGCGTGTATGTATATGTGTATGTATGTATGTTCATGCATACATGTATGTATGCATGTATGTATGTATGTATGTATGTATGTATGTATATATGTATACATGTATGTATGTGTGCAGGGCTATTTAACGAGGCCTGACAGCTGTTTGATGCAAAACATATGAGGCCCAAAAGAACGCACTTTTTACCAGTCACCCAACTGTTTTACACCCAAGGGTGGTAATTAATAAGACTAACCTTTCCTAACAAAGACCATCTTCGAATGAGGCAGACATGCATCGCGTACATTAAACGTTCATTCGCATAAAAATACAAAGCCAAAAAAAACAAGTGCGTGTCTCGGAGGCGGGTTCCAATGCACGAGCCACGTGCTGCGTCGTGATCTTCGTGAACTCACCCTTCACTGCATCGTATTTCGTGCATCGTGTCTCTTCAACTTTGTTCCTCTAGATTTGCTGTAATAATAATCATAATCTCCGGATTTCTTCAGCCCCACAAAAGTTAAACCGTCAAAACCAGCTTATTCACAGGCACCCATACAAATCAGAATCGTTTACCTTTCTAAATCTGCCATCTAACGACAAACCGCCATCTCACCCCGCTTCAATTCCCAACACCATCCACCGCAGCCGTCCGTCTCTCTCCCCTTCTTAGATCCAAAGCTCAGACAGATAGACCGTAGGGTGGATGGTGTTTGGAATTGAAGCGGCAAGAGATGGTGGTTTTTCGTTAGGTGGCAGTCTTAGTGTTATTAAGGTCGTATTAATTGGATTTTTCCGTTTGGATACGAACCAAGATGGTGGTCTTAGTAGTCCAACTATTGTAGTGAATCGGCCTTTTACGACTGAAGTCCGCAAGTCTGATCTGGCGAAGCCATGGCTATAGGCTGTTCAGTTGGTTGGTTGCTAATGCTCACGGGGTGTGATCTGTGAGTCCCAGCAGTGGGGGAAAGGTCTAACGGCAGTGGAAGCGCCAGAAATTAAGCAACGGGCTGGGGAGTAAGTCCACGGATGCCAAGGAGCGGATCTAGAAGCTCACAGAGCGGGGTGGGGCTAGTGAAGATGTTATCCGGATGATACAAATTGTTCTGACCTTATTGTTAAAGAATATTTGATGACCTGTGACCTTTCTCATATCATTGGAGAGCACCTACCGGAATAGATCTGCCCTCCCCCGATCTGACCCTGCATAAAAGACAAAAGATAGAACTCTGTGATTCAACTCGTAGCACCTGCGCTGGCAACTAACTTTGTAAAGCACCCTAGAAGTAGCTCGCTACTTACGACGCTATATAAACTGCCGTTTTCACAATTACAGTTTCTTACAGTTGAATGACTCCAAGTCCATATAGGCGGGGCCAGGAAAATGGTGGGCCTTAAAAGAACCGCCAGGCATCGGGTATCACGTCATCAACAATAAGAAATACCGGGGGAATAGGTTTCTCTCCGGGAATGTCTGGCCAGTCCAGTGGGTAAGAATGAGGAGGAAATTCCCTCCTTCCCAATACAAATCGCATCCTGATTGCCCGAGACTGCTCTTCGGTTGAAAAGTCCTTCGACCAATATTTGTGCCTCTTATGACTTCTCTTAATTGATAGCGGTTTATAATTAATATGGATATGAGCAGCAATGACCTGACGCTTTCTTATCGGACAGACGACAGTTTGACGCTATTAAAAACCGCTTTCGGATGCATCTATTCCAAAATTTCGGCACTCGCATTGGCAGTTGACAGTATTAAGGGCCCTAGACAGGCAGGTCCCTGGCTGTGTACACTGAAATTTGTTTATAATTGCCGTGTTACTTTATCTTCATTTTTCATTGGCCTGGTAATCTGTTAGGCTTATAGTATGCTATGATATGTGAACAATGTTGTGTATATGAGTTGCTAAGCCACAGGACATATAGGTCTAGCACATTGAACCAATAGCTCATGTAGGCTTATTGGTGCAGGATTAAGAATACAACTTTGTTATCGTAATTTTAGACAATAGCCTACGTTTTGTCCAATGATTTTTGACATTCGTTTGTACAGCATACATGTACATGCATATTGTGCTTCCACAATTCGCTTTAACACAGCAAATTTTACTTAGTGTCCACAAAATTGGTGCTAATACAATGAAAGTGTGCTGAAAAGACGTTGGCATAGAACTGTAGGTTGTAATAAATATTTGGCCTTTATGTGAGAACTGATGTTATTGGAGAGCCGTGCATAATAACTGAGTGAATAACTGGCCCTAACAGACAATTACTTGGCCCCAATCAACCTTGTTTGCTCTGCTGTGATCTGATTCGACCTAACCTGATCTTACCTAGCCTTATATTGCCTTAAATCTAATCTAATTTAAAATCTTCTATAGCGCTGTTATCATAATGCCCAAGACATCAGTTGATGGTTGCTTCAAGTCAAAATCTCAATCAAAATCATAATCCGTTGGAGAAGCCTGGTCGAATTCCGATAGGTCAGAGAAACCAGAAGCCAGGTTACGGTGGGTAAGCAACTTGAAAGAGACGAGTCTTTAATTTACACCTGAATGACATCAAAAAAGAATTGACAGAACGAACTGAACTGGGCAGTGAATTCCAAAGCTTTGGACCAGCTACCTAGAAGGTTTCGAGAGCCCAACACTGTTCGTATTCGGCATAATCTCGCCCATCCTGACTTGACCTTACCTCATGTATTACTTTTGAGGGTTCCTAAAATGCGCTTTATAAAAGTACGGAAAAATTACAGATACCTACTTTGCCTTACTTTACCTTATCTTACTGAGCTTACCTTACGTTACGTTACCAAATACATGCATAATCGGACAGTAGTTATTGATTCGTAGTCCTTACCGTGAGTGCAAAATTGATAGCCTAAGATATTTGTTCAGATCAAATGGACAAGTCAACGGACGCCAAGAAACCAAAGACACTTTATGACCCTTTGCTCTGAAAGGTTACAGGCTTCCACATTCATTCTACTGCAGTTTATGCCGGGTGTATGTACTAATGCATAATGGTTTTGTTAGCGCGATGTCTCTATTGCAATGTCAGTATTTATTACTTTTGAAATTCCACAGAGTCATGGAGTTCTCAGCACCTCACCTCATCGTCCGTATCTAGGGTGGCTTCGACTATTTAGACTATTTTTCTATTTGTCTATCTGTACAAAAGAAAAACAAGCCACATATCTCTGATATACATATATATACATGCATATAATTATATGTATATATTTGAATAGATACAAGCGTGTATAAAATCGTGTTTGTGTTTTGGTCCAGATCGCGTGCTATGCATGGGTTCTTACCCACGCTTTTCTGACTCGCTGCAAAATCTCAACCATATATATGTTTATATATTCTTGCATACACTTTGTAACATATACACTATACATATGTGAGTATATATATACTTGTATATATATATATACACACACACGCATGCAGCTTATTAGATGCAACTTTGTTTGCACATGGTTTAGCTGTCGCCAGAGCTCGCCACATAAAAGCCGCGACTTTCTCAGTCGAATCGTCTAACTGCGGGAAACATTTCCAAGAAGTTTTTGCAACGAGTAACTGCAGAAGGCGATCGCTCCTCGTCGGTAATCTAATTATCTACTTATTATTCTTTTGCATTCGTATTTTGTGTATTGATGTGCGTATGAAAAATGTGTATGGCGCCTACTTAAACCGCTCAAGGCGCTGCGATACATCGTTATCTAACTTATTTTGCAGGTACGACTTAAGAGAAACATTGAGATTATAATGGCGTGAAACTGTGTTACAAGTTGGCGATTAAGTAGCATTATTAATTAATTTACCCTCTAGAACTTGATGCAGTGTGTACAGAATGCTTTTAGAGGCTCAGAAAATGCGCTGCATAAGTGACTTCTTGCATGGCATTTGTTAATATTGTCGTATGCGTTTGACTTACAAAATTGGACGCTTTATAAATGTCTTCTTGCATCCAATCGTATTATTCAAAGTCTAATTATGCTAACATTTGTGTGTATGTATGTATGTGTCTGCATGTATGTGTGTATGTGTCTGCATGTATGTGTGCATGTGTATATGTGTATGTGTATGCGTATGTGTATGTGTATGCGTACATAGTGTGGGACGCGGTGGTGTTGTGGTATAGTTTGTGCCTCGTAACCGAAGGCTCGCGAGTTCGAATCTGTCTCAGTCCACTGCGTACCGACCTTGGATAAGTTGCTCACCCACAACTGTCTGTGAGGCAGGCAATGGGAACCCACCTCACTCATTACATCCCTGGTTGGCATAAAGCCAATGGACCTGCCTTCGGGCAGAGAACTCTTCATCATCATGCGTATATACGCGTATTATGTGTATGTGTATGCGTGTGTCTAAGTGTGTATGTATGTATTTATCTCTCGCGTTTCGACCGGGTTTCTAATAACGGATCATGATTTCTGAGCATACTGTTTCAGTTGAAGCAATGATCGAATGATGCCTTGGCCACTATGATAATGGCGCTATAAAAGTCATTAGATTGGATTGGATTAGATCGGACCGGATAAGATTAGACCGGATAAGATTAGATAAATGTGTGATTCGTATGCATTTGTCTTTCTGGTTGTTTGTCAATTCTTTGGTTTCTCATTTAGTCCTCACTGAGTTTCATTTGGGCTCATTGTGTGTTTAGTCCGGTTCTCTTCACGTCTTCGTTGCTGCTGTCGGTCTATGCAGCGCAATAGTCGTCTTCTTTTCTTTTGGCTGGCCTGGATAGCTACATCGGTTAATGCGTACGTCAAGGTGTTTCTGAGAGTGAGGATGTCAGGTCGTGGCTTATTTCATAGATTTCAATCTCGGGCTAGTACGGTCCGTGCACGGGAACCTTAAATGGCGTGGCGCCTCAAACGGGCAGCGGTGGTGAAGGATCTCACCCGATAAATTTATTGAAAACTGAGCAGGGTCGAGGCCATATGGTGATATAGAAAAACGTATATATAAAATTTCTTCTTTTCCGGTGAAATCCTGGATGCAGTGCTTACATTGGGATCCGGTTAAAATGTGGCTCTTCCCAACTCGTGTCGAGCCAAACGGACTCTGTTCCGTTAAGTTGTTGTGACTCTGTATCATAGACTTATACTAGAAAGCATTCAACAGTCCTCAGGCAAAGTGACCATGAGAGTAACCACGCTTCTTTACAAGACAGGGAGTGTTGTTCGAGGTCTTCTGCTAAAAGAGATTTTTTGTCAAAACTGCGCATGCGTGTAAGTAAGTATGAGTGTGTGCGTGATGTGCGTGCGCAGTCACTGCTATAATTAAAATTACTGACAATGCAATACGAGTCATTCCTTTGGCAAACCTTCCGATGTTTTCTGTAACACTCAGTTCGTGCTACAGCAACTACATGCTGACTTCATGGATGCAAGGGGCATTTTGGTTGGGAATACTTTGATTGGGTCCTGCGTGTTTGAAGGAGCCCGCCAATGGTGACTTTTCTAGTTTATCACAGTACTGCTTGCTTACGTTTTCTTCTTAATGACTTTAATTCCATTTAGGCTAGAGTATACAGCGTCTTGTGAGGTACTTAAATGGCGCTATAATAAGTGTCGAGTTACATACTTACATATATATGCATACTTATATAGACAGAGCAAGAATCGATGACGATCAAAGTGAAGAGATCGATTGCAATCCAATTCTGTCATTGAGACAAAGAGTCGGTTCTTGAGAGAAACAGATATAGGTCCATGGAAAATAAGAACAAAACATGAAATACAAACAGTGATACATAGATGCCTGCAGACAGACAGGCAGGCAGACAGACAGGCAGACAGGCAGACAGGCAGGCAGACAGGCAGGCAGGCAGGCAGAGAGACACACAGACTGCCTGAGTGGCATATTCGTAATTATAATCATAAACTCGAGAATTTTACAGCGCCCAAAGAAAGTCGAGGGAGCCAGCTTATTCACAGGCGCTCAGTCAAAAAAATCGACAGGCAGGTAATGCATTTAGGATCCAGGTGATATAGTCACAACTGTCATATAGTTTAACAGTCGTAGTCATAGCTGTTAATGTTATGGCCAAATGAGTCACAGTCAGTAAATCAGTAAGTAAGTAAGTAGGAAAGTACGTAAGTAAGTAAGTAAGTCAGTCAGTCCGAACTGACTCTTTTCTCTGCCTGACAGACAGACAGACGAGAAGTCCTGTGCCGTGTAAACAGGCGACCACTTGAGACGAAGGAGGCCAGTTGTTGCTAGCTGCTTATCCAGCAGACGCCGTTTGACCTCGTCACGAGAGGTCGCGTCCATCCGGTCCAATTGACGTCGACTGAGCGATAATTGGCTCTAAGTAATTTACGGTCCCTATCGCATCCAGGGAGTCAGAGTCTAATGACCCCGTGACCTACGGACGAACAGACGGACGGACGGGCAATACATCCATCGACGAATCTCCTCCCTCGTTATCTAAAAACGGCAAATGATCGCCTAACCATTAAAACGATCTTGAGACACAGGTATCCCGTCGCTATAGTCTTCGACCAGCTGAGGGAGACAGCCAGGCGACTTGGGGCAGAGATATGCGGGAAGGGAGTGGGTGGGTTGCGGGAGGAAAGTAGGCAAAAAGGCCGGGATATGCCGGCCAGACGTTCGGACCATTCGAATTGACTCAGCGTCGGTCGAAGGCCGGTGGGGCCGCTGAAGGCCGAAGTAAACAGCGACAGGAATGAGTAAGAGGCGAAAGTGAGTGCGTGAATGGGCGCTATCTAATCTCCTTCCAAGAGAAAACACGTGTACCAGACGAGGCGTCTGTTTTTTGACGGCTTCAAGTGACGTTGGCGGGCGCAGACCCTCGCTGGCTCTGGCCACGGGTCGCAGCGCCGACGCCGCGTGGCCCAGCCAGGCAGACGCGCATGCAGGCAGGCCGGCTCCGGTTGTGGCCTGTCCGGCGAGCTCCATGGCTGCCCGGTCGGCCGACTGCGGCGGCGGCCGCGGCGGCGGCGGAGGAGCAGGAGGTCGTGTTTTGAGGAACGGGATGAGTGGGTGGTTACTTATTAAAGCGACGCCGAGTACTCGAGTCGACAATTACCGTCTTATAATCGAGCTTTGCAGAAGAAACACACGCGAAAGCGCCGGACAGCGCTGATATAGCTAGCAAGCGGCAACCGCGTGCAGACGACATCAACCATGTTCTAGCGACGACGATAGGAGGAGACTGATCAAACAGAAGTCAACGGTAGAATAAATGACCTCGGGTTAAAGTTGCTGCAGCAAGTGGATTCTTCGTTCGGTGGTCAGAAGAGTTGGATAGCTGACCACAGCTGACCGGATGGTACAGGTAAGACTCTAATCTATCTGAACACTTCTCTAGCAGCGTTATAAAAATGGACAAGACATCAGCTGATGGTCGTTTCTAAGCAGAACCGCATTCGAAAATCCCAGAATCTGCCAAGTTTCACGAGGCCCCATTACTCTCCAGGTCATAGGTCAACCTGTATTCTATGAGTCTGTTCGCTGTTCGTTTTTAGTCGTTCGTATACATGTAGACTTTACTCCAGCACCATGCACAATTACGCTTACCAAGACCTCGGCGCTATAGAAGTCGCACGATGACAGAAGCTGGCTGTACACTTCAGATGTTGCTGCCATTTTTGGCATTAGCATCTCGTGGCGCTAGGAAGTAAGACAGTCGCATCGCCCTTACGCCTTTTGACAGTTTACGTGAAAATGAGCTATGTGAAAGACTAGGTATGGATCGGTAAGATTCAGATCCATGTAGTTAAGTGAATGTCGCGATATGTAGTGAAGTCAAGTGTGATGTAGTGAAATGCGCCACTTCTAATGTCGCACCACGCTTCGATGCCAGCTCTCACAGGAAGTCACGATCTTCAGAGTTCAAATACCGGACCATTCGGATGGAATTCTAGAGCACTAACCACCTGTTTATCCATGGCGCCAGTTCCCGATGTACAACCGGGAGTAGAAGGGACGACTCGTATTTTGCTCCCGCAGGCAAAATAATTGCACCGAAGTGTATGCACAGACCATGCAATTTTGTTAATAACTCTGCATACGATACCCCTAAGTCAATATATAAGCCTAATTATAATCCATATATATATAATATATGCTTGCATGAAAAATGGAGCGCCATACACACTCGTGTAGACCGAGTAAACCCGAAACAGGACATTTAACAAAATGACCTCTTAAATAGTTTACAACATCAGTAATTTACAGTCAACTGTTAAGTTAGGCCACGCTGCGTGTGGATGCAGTCAGCAGATAACTGTACGCATACAGCGCCATCTTTTGCCTCAGCCGTATTACGGCCCCCCATAAATCGTCTTATTATTCTTGTTGTTGTCGAAAACATTAAATTTTCGACTTGCTTGCCTGTGTAAGAATGTTAACGTGACCACTCGGGTTCTGTGTGTGTGTGAGTGTGCTTGTATGTGTACGGGCGTCTTAAAGCGTGAGAAGCATAGGCGGGTATTGTGTCGAAGGACATGCATGCTTCGATCTAAAGGTGCAGTAATTTCGAGCAAAATTAAATACATTTAAATACATATAGCCCCAAAAGTAAACACGGATTAGTAAATATATGGTGAGCTGCTTGTGGGAATTTCATCGTAACACAGATGGCAGTTTGTAGGCCTTCATTTATTCTTCTTTTGGCTTTTGTGCCTACGAAATCTGTCTATTGTTGGTTTTTCGTACCCTGCAACTTGTATAGGCTTTTATGATACGTTTACGACACGGATTGTATCAGCTGAAGACTTAAAATAGATAGGCACAATGAACGCCAAGCCCCCAAAGGTATGACACGAGCCGCAGCGTGCAAATATATCGAGTCATTTCTTGCGTGATTTTCCACTTCCTACGTCTTGGTTCTTGGTCAGATCACGCACTGTTGACCTCAATATGCTGACCTCAAACCTACCGACTTAAATATTATTCGTCGGCTAGTTAGTATCCATATTTTAACGATATCTTATCGCTGCCAGAACCGTTGATTACCTTACCGTCCCGGTCGTGGCTTATTTCAGAGATTTAAATCTCGGGCTAGTACGGTCCGTGCACGGGGACCTTAAATGGCGTGGCGCCCATTCAAACGGGCAGCGGTAGTGAAAGATCTCACCCGAAAAATTCATTGCAAAACGAGCAGGGTCGAGGCCATAGGTTCGCTATATAAAACCTATGCATTTACATATACATATTTACCGTTTTAATTCTTTAATGCTGCTGCTTAAGAGGAGCTTTTAAAAAACTAACAGCCATATTATTTGTTCCTGTCGGTAAAACGCAGACTGTCTTCAATCCTGAATTAATTATAGCGATCAATCATACAGGCTGTTAGTTTAATAGTAATGTCTGGAAGCTGCAGTTCATGATGTGCTCAGAAATCTCATAGTTGCCATCAGTGTCTCGTAAATAGCAATCATTGTGGCCCATAGCCAGGCAATATGTGCGAAAGATAGATGCCTAGCGTTTCATTATAACGACGCTATAGAAGTTCTAAGGTTAGTTATATGGTCTCACATAGAATGATTAGACACACGTGTCTGATGGTAGGTGACATTTAATGCACACTGACACCAAACAGCTATTCCTATGAATGCTGTAGATAGGTTAATGTCTGCCGCTAGCAAACATTAAAATTTAGCTATACAGTATTCACACTTTGTCTGATAATTGAGTGCAGGTATTGTGCACTACAGTCAGACACTTCTGTCTGACGTTCATAACAGGAAGTAACTGAATAACTGAATGGCAGCATAACCACAATTTACTGAGCGTTCTGATCACGTCAGCGTATGTTTGGAATTACCAGACATTATCGTTAGAAATCTATGTTTAGCTCCTACGAGTCATCAGTTGCTTGCGTTACACACAGAGTCCAAATGACTCTCCGTGTCCATATTGTAAGTAAGCTTACAGTTATGGGGTTAAAAGGCCTCACCCTGAAATGCGGCTCAAACAGCCAGAACACAAATGTTCTACCTCCAGTACAGGTGATATGCATGACGTTAACAATCTAAGATGGTTTTGAATTAACAAAGATGTACGTATGTATGTATGTATCCAATCGCTTATATAGCGCGTTTTAAGAACCTCACAAAGGCACTAATGAAGATATGAAGCTTTCAAAAATAATTGCAATGTACAAGGTCCATGCATACAAGGCTTCTATATATATAGTGTCCATTGTATGTGTTTGATCGTATGCGTTTTTCGTGTACAAATAGGATGGTTATGTAACGTATGTACATTTTGTCGTCGTTTGTATTTATTTATTAGCGTAAATATATAGGCAAAACTCAAAGTCGAAACCAGGATTCCAGCTGGGGGACCATATCATTGGAACCGCAAATTTCGTCGTTTGCGGTGATTTCCTTGCATCGTTGAGGTTTTTCGCGTTGTATTCTAGCCATTGTTTGGTTCTTCCATCCGAAAACAGCAGACGACGGGGAGTTATGGCCCCGTTCCCTCCCCGATCCCTCTTTGGCTGCACTTGTCTGAACTGCATCTAAGTCAAGCACCCGCTAAGCTCAGCGCACACAATGTCCTTACTGCATATCTTGATCTCAGATTCAAATATCTCATATCTATGGATACACACACTTACACACACACACACAGATATATGTATATATACATATACATATATATATATAGACAGCTGTATACGAATATATGGTCTCATGCGTAAGGAGAAAGGTGTACAGGGCATAGATCTAAATATATGACGACTTGTCGAGTGGAGCCGAGTTGCGCAATCTGTTGACAATTTTTGTCTGCACCGTTTGACCGTTTTAATATCCGGCCATCAGTTGGCAGTTGGGTCATCGATTCTTCATTTCGCTGAAACCACGACTAGACATTTAAACAATGGTCCCACATATTTATCATCCTCACCGTCGTCATTGTTATCGTCATCATCATCGCCACCGTCACCAATATCATCATCGTCGTCGTCGTCATTATCATCATCGTCTTCGAGCGTCATCATCATTATAGAGTATCAGTTCCTAACGACAGCTATTTAACGGCGACAGATGCAACTGGAACGACCTCTATTGTTTATCGAGTTTAATAATTTTATTGCCTGTTTATTTTTTATTTGTTGTCTTCCTTTGCTTCTTCAAATCTTTCTAGTGTCTTGAAATCTTGCACGCAGTGTCTAATTTGTAATCCGTTCAATACAACAAAACAGAAGTGGCTGCCTACGGATGAGTTCCATTATTAGACACTGGCTATATGTCTTGGCCACGCAATTTTTTACTGAGGACAAATACGTAGGCGACGTTTAGCCTGCAGCCTGTCCGTGACTATTTATAGCGGTCACTTCCAAGACTTTTATTGTATCCAAAGTGTTTGTTTCGACCTGCCAGAGCCAAACTTGAACTGTTTGTGTCGTCTGGAATCCTACGCTTCTGCTTAAAACCAGCCTAGTTAAAAAGCGTACCATGCTCGCGTGACCGGTCACTAATTCTCAGAGTCTAGGGCGTAAATGATGCGCGTCCGTCCGTCGGTCTGTCGTGGTTGGCTCGACCGCTGCTCTTGAGTCCCTTGGCCGAGGCCTACGCGATGCTTAGCTGTTCCGCTCTCTGTGTATATATCTATATTATATATATATATAATATATATATAGTCGAGTGTTTACGAAATCCCGTCACGCCCACGCTCGCTGTGGGCCCCATTAGTTGCTAGTGTTATCTATCTGTAAGGGCAAGGGGCGAAGGGGCGAAGGGGCGAAGGCACGAAGTGCGTGGGCCCTATGGGATGATTCCGAGGCGGTTCTTTTGGAAAGACAGCGCACAAATAAGCTGCTATTGAGACAAAACCACCGCAGTGTCATAAACACTTAAGAGATGGACTTTTGTAGAATCTGTGGACAGAAAGACACAGGTTCGTCGATATTCAACGACAACAGATATGCAGGAAGGGGAACAGATAGAGATAGAGAAACAGACGGACAGACAGACGACTGACTGACCGACTGACAGACTGATTGATTGACTGTCAGTCTGGCTCGCTCGCTCATTCACATAATTACAGAGAGGCAGGCTGTTTGACTGAGTAACTTATTTACTTACTTATAAACTTACTGACTGTGTGACTGATAAAGACAGACAGACCGACAGACACACAGACAGACCGACAGACACACAGGCAGACCATCAATGAGTGAATGAGACACGTATGTTAGACTTAATGAGATGGGAAGAGCCATTTAACGGCCAATCCTTGCACGTGATACACTTCTGGTCGATCGACCGTGTAATACAGAATATAAATCAAGTATTATTCATATAATTTCAGGTTATTAATTTCGTCCAGACTTTAAATCGGTCAGGCGGTCAGGGAAACGACGTGTCTGAAATTAACCTTCGCATGACCCGCCATTACCAGACTCTGCACGCATATGAATGCATATATATACGTATACATACACAAATATACACATACAGATATACATTAAAATATACATATAAATTTGCATAAACATACACATGAGAATACAGGTATACATACACATATACATATACATACAGATACGCATACATTATATATACAGACATATGCACACACATCTATACATATACAAAGACATACATATAGATGCACATATATATTATACATATACACGTATACAGATACACGTATACATATACATATAAATATACATATACATAAGTGATTTATATATGAGCCTAAGTTGAGGTCAAAGAGATGACATTTTATATGCATTTACATTTTAGTGTATTTTGCACTTCGGACTGGAGTTCAATTACGATAGCACTGCTGCGGAGGGCTGAGTTTCTAATGGGGCGGTCACCCCCGTCACCAATGGGGTCGAATTAAATTGCCCCAGTTTAGATGGGTCGGAAGGTGAAGGAGTATGAAAGGGGTGCATTTCTGTTTGCACGGGCGACCATTTAATGTTCGTGAGATTGTGTAAATATTGAGCTGAAGGGAGGAGGACCCAGCTCTCCTAAGAGGCTAGGGGGCTTTGAAGCGCTAATCGACGATCGCCCCTTCGTCCAGTTTTAATGTCTTACTGATTGAAAAGTGTTAAGCGCCTGTCAGAGCTGCTTCTGCTTTGCATACATTTGTCTGATCTCAAACCACAAATACATACACCTGCCCTCTCAACATAAACTATATCCGGTCAAGCGACGCAAAGTGCAGTTTGGAGTTTACGGCTGTCAGTAGTCGCGTGGGTATGCAACTCTCTTGGAACGTCCTCAAAAGGCGATATATAAATGTCAAGCTAGGCACGTATGTACTTACCTACTTGCATGCATATATACATACATGTAAAATAATAAAAGACACACATACATATACATACATACATACATGCATACATACATACCTAGATAAAATGCACACATGCATACATGTATAAATGGATACATATGTGTATACGCACCCATTATAATTGTAATTGTAATTGTAATCTGACATTTATAAAGCGCCACTTCAAGAATAGACTCATCAGAAGTGCTCCCGACCCGAACCAGTGAGACCACTGGCAAATAATACAGACTTCAGGCGCTTGCGAAACTGCGGAAGAGTCAAACTGAGGAATATTAGCCGAAGCTCTCGGGAAAGGCGATTCCAGCTATTGGGTCCAACATAGGCAAAGCTTCTAGACTGCGCTGTAGCAGTGCGCATACGAGGGACAGTCAGAAGTCCAAGGGAGGCCGACCGTACGGTATACCATTGTACGGTATAGCATAATATAGCATAGCATGGCATAGCATAGCAAAATACAAGTAGGCCTATAGTATACTGCAACAGACAATATACATGTATTTATATGCTAAGCAGTCTCTTAAGCTAACTCTGAGAGCAGGCATGGGTATGAAGTGTTAGCGGCTTCATTTTACTTAGCCTCGGCATATGAGGGCGGATGACAAGTCCACTCCCTCTCCGCCTGATCTTCCCACCGACAGTGTACAGTCAGTGTACTCACTGTAGCTGATTTTGCTATGGGGGGCAAGTGGAGCCGAAATCTCGAAATAAATGTCTGCCCTGGCGGGAATTTGAGGCATGACCAAGAGCACGGCACAACAGGCAGTAGATTATCGCCCACCCCTCCCCTAAATAGGTCTTTAGTTTACATATACATGCATAGGCTCTTATACTGTTTATACTTTCGTAAAAGCTGTATATATATACATACATGCATGCGTGAATCAAGATATATGCATCCTGACGTGGCTTTCGTTCTACGCGAGCACCTGTTGTTGTCTGGGCTGGTGGGGGGATCAGAGTGCAAAGTTCGCGCGATAATTATTAAGCTGACGAATTCCAGGCTCTGGATTCTATTTCGATCCGACGTCTGCAAGGTCTTTCCGGCATCCCGGGTCCTTCCCCCTCATCCTTTGGGTGGATCTGAGGACCAGTGTACTCGATGACTCGATTTCACGAGTGTGCTGACAGCTATCCACTCAAGCGGGCAAAGGAGCTGCTGAATGTTTCGTTTAAAGATGCACGTTGCTGTCATTGTTGTCGCTTTTGACTGAGCTGTAATGTAAATACTTACGGAGTATTTGTTCAGGCAAACTGATCATATTTGGACACGGAAATTAATTTTTATGCAAGTATCGTTTCCTTAATGCTTAAGAGCTTTTATAAAATAGCCATTTAGTGTGGCACACAACCATTTGAATAATTATTATTATTAAAATTAACTAGTGATAATTTTAATAATAATTATTTTCCTTATGTCATAGTAAGAACATTTTATTTTTTTATGTTATAAAAAGAACATCTTATTTTCCTTATGTCGTATATGAAGAACATTATTTCCAAATTATCGCGTGCTTGCCTGATCTCATGAAGTAGAATCAGTCGTGTATCACGATATAATTTACTCTAAATCTTGCAAAGGTACTTTGACAGATGTCGCTACCTTTTCAGACTTCTGCATGACTTGCAATATCTTATGCACAGGTCCACGATTGCTGAAATATGCAGAGGTCTGCTGTTCAGTCTTGTGATTGTCACACGCTTAGAATAACTAGCGAGAAGGACTTTTGGGAGGTAACTAAAAGGCGCTATAAAATACCCAGGTACGTTACAATTGATACAATACAGCAGAGCACGATACAATACAGTGTGGAATTTAAGTGGACTGCAGAGACAACGCAGGTGCCGGGGGGAGCACCACAGGAGCTGTGCTCGCTTCAAGGTAGTCGCTCTTGGGTAACTCATGTCACAGGCTGTCAGCGACTCATTGTGACTGCCTGGAAGGAGCACAGCAACGACGACAACAACAACAACACAAGTGGCAACTATATCCCTCCCGTTACCATAAATGACATTCTATTGTGCACCGCGGTGGTCATTTCGCGTTGGTCTCTAATCCACCGATTGATGGTTCGAGTCTGTTGAGCGGAGTATACGTGGAAAAGTTGCTCGCGCAAGTTGTCTCGCACCTTTACTTCAAATTTACGTACCTTGAGCCCGTAAATATTGTATTGTAACGTGTAGCTTCTATAACGCCTTTTGAGATCTCTTAGAAAGTTTCGTCTAATTAGGCCACCGTGCCAGCGTGATTTCAGGTAAATGTGCCGTAAATCGCAGTCCTGAATGGCCAATGTCTTTAGATGTTTAGATACAGCAGACATATACGTACGATTGACCTAATGGTCATCAGTTTTAAAGGCCTACTTAGTCGACAGACAGACAGACCGACAGACAGACAGACCGACAGACAGACATACAGACAGACAGACAGACAGACAATACCTTCAGGTGTTTAGATAGAGAAGTCATATACGTACAAGTGGCCTATAGTGGTCATCGTTTTTTAAAGGCCTACTTAACCGATACCTTTTGTACGCATAGTTTCTTTTACTGAATCTTTCTACATTATGCAAATGGGTTTTATATATACATTTAATTACTTATGCTATATCGCACGCGTACGCACACACACACACACGTTAATACGATAATGCATACAAGTGTACACAGATCCAAGCCGGATTCAGACCCGTGATGTAGCAGCGAAGGGTTAGCTCTGTGTCATTCGGCCAACCTAAAACGTAAGCAGGCATATCACCCATCTTTCCCGCTCTTGCTTTATGCATATCCGCGACCTTCGCAGAATCCGTCCTATGCTTGACTTCAAAACCGCATCTATCATTGCCACATCCATAGTCCATGCAAAACTTGACTACTGCAATTCACTTTTCCTCAATATTGACACAACCCAGATAAACCGCCTACAAGCTATCCAGAATGCTCTCGCTCGTGCTGTCACCAAAACCCCCAAACACCATCACATCACCCTTGTTCTCAAATCACTGCACTGGCTTAAAATACCAGAACGAATAGAGTACAAAGTCTTATCCCTCACCTACAACACACTTCAATCCTCCCAACCCTCCTATCTTCGTCAATTATTTACTATCCAACCACTCCGTTCAACCCGCTCCTCATCTGTCCTAACACTTCTTCTCCCTTCCGTCACCTCATCCTTAAAATTTGGAAATCGCTCCATAGCCATAGCTGCCCCACCCTTTGGAATAAACTACCGCCAGAATTGCGACAGTTGTCTGGTCAATCATACGAACTCACCAACACTTCACCTGTTTCAGTTTCTGCGCAGGTCTTTCACTCAAGACTGAAAACACTTCTTTTCCAAAAATGTTATCCTGATTCTTCCTCTTAACCCTTATCTCTCTTCTCGCTTCAATTTCAAACATCATCCACCGTAGCCGTCCGACTGTCTGACTGCCTGACTCCTGGATCTTGACCTGGAACCGAACCCTTTTGCCTAGCGATTTTGTTTTGACTGAGCGCCTGTGAATAAGCTGGTTCCTGCGACTTAGCTTTCGTTGGGCGCTGTAGAAATCTCGCGATTACGATTACGATTACGATATGTCAGCAGCGATGTCTTCCATCCCAAAAGAATGTAGTATACTATGCAACAACTTGCAGCCAATAGCCTGCAGAAAGAACATGCTACTTAGAACTCAGTATTACATGCGCTAAATAATGTTATGCTACAGAACTTTTTAACGGCACGCAAAAACAAATATTGTTAGTAATGGAACAGAAACATTTTGATCTGAAGTGTGGCCTATTAATGTCTCCTGCGGTCAGACATGTGCTCTCAAGCGTGGCGTAGTCTAGACACGGCAACAACTCCTGTACGCACACAGTCCATATCCTCCTGGCCTCATTTATGAATCCCGTTTCCCTGCCTGCCTCTTATTTATAGGGCTCTTATATTTACTGGCAATGGGGAACACGCCTAAGGGAAAGCACAAAAAGGTATTTTAGCAATGACGTGATTCGAGTGCAAATTTTTACTCTGCTCCCTGCTCTCAAGAGATCCTGGTGTTACGTCAGTGCGTGAATAATTATATTTATCCAAGTCTATGACTTAACATTACATTACAATACAACTGTAAATTGAAGATGCCCACCTTACAAAGTTCAGAAGTGCACATTGAAGTAGGGGAACAGTAGACATTAAGAACCTCAGACAGACTGGAAGAGGTAAGTTTGGGGTTTAGACCGAAAGATGGTCTCGGTAGGAGAATTGCGAACATAAGAAGGTAAAGAGTTACAGATGGTATGGTCTTGAGACTCATCCTTGGTCTGGAGACGTCTCGAGACAGGCTTTTCGGTGTCTTGGTCTCGTTCTCGGTCTTGGGAACCTATTTTCTTGGTCTCATTCTTGGTCTCAATCATTTCTTGCCTTTTTGGAAACTGTTTTGAAGCTAAAGTCTTGCTATGTCTTGAGCAAGCAGTCTCGATAAGTCTCGTAGAAACTGTCTGTGCCTTGCACTAAAAGAACTGGCCTACTCTAATATTAATAGACAAGGCGAAAGTCGGATAAACCAATCACGTCGGTTGACCTTTTCTCTTATTGAAAAATCATTTAGCATACCTGCAACTTCAGCTCCTGTAGAAAGAGTTTTCAACCATACCTGCAACTTCAGCTCCTGGAGAAAGTTTTCAACCATAGGGGACTTTTCATGCGTCCTCATTGAGCATGATTAGGTGAAACTACAGTATACTTGAGGATATCGTATTCATAAAATGCAGTGGTTTAAGACGAGTTCGGAGCTAACGTGGAAACTGATAGATGAGTTGTTTTTGTTTTTCTAATTGTTTATTCCTTTCAACGTTTTGGAATAAATTCCGAAAAGCCTTAGTCTTGTTCAGTCTTGAACCTCGTGTCTTGGACTCGTTCTTAGTCATGGTACCCACAGTCTTGGTCTTGGTTTCAGTCTTGGAGTTTTAAGTCTTGCATACAACCCTGACAGACGGAGGGACCAGCAACTGTGAATGAACGCCTGCCAAAGGCCAGACGTGTACCTTACCACATGTAAAGGCCCAGACTGCTTCCGAGCCTCATACAAAGTAAATTTAAATGAACAGATTTTTCTATAGCGACCTTATGGCCTCGACCCTGCTCATTTTTCACTGAATTAATCAGGTGAGTTCCTTCACCACCGCTGTCCGCTTGAATGGGCGCCACGCCATTTAAGATCCCCGTGTACCGACCATGCTAGTTCGAGGTTCAAATCTCAGAAATAAGCCACGACGGGGACGCGAACCGGCATCCTCACACTCAGAGGCGCCTTGACGTACGCGGTAACCAATGTAGCTAACCAAACCAGGCCAGCAAAGTCTGTTCCTTGCCACATGCTTAGGTCGAGCGTCGCCAGTTCAGTAGTTGTCTGAGTTGTAATGACGTCCTGTCGCCCAACTTCTAACACGGACTCAGACGAGGCGGAGACGCGGCTAATGCCTTGATCAGTTTATCCAATTGATTTATTTCGCGGCCGTATTACGTCGCGTCGACGCTGTTAACTGCTGGATAAATACACATAAAACTCCAGCCAGCCATGCAGCTTGAATGTTCATTTGTGGCTTAGCTCGCTTGAATGCCAGTCTAGAGATCGGGGGGTTGATTCCCCTAAACCGAAACCCAAAAGGTTTGCTTCCTGTTATTTAGTTCTGCTTCAACCAGTATAGTTTTCATACTGAAAAAGGTGTCATAGACAGACAGACAGCCAGCCAGCCAACCAGACAGACAGATAGGCAGGCAGGCAGGCACATACACACTGAAAACACATTATATATAATTTATATATATACATATGTATTTATATATATATCTTGATGTGGTCATGTTTGCACTTCAGTCGAATAAACTTTCGACCTCGAGATCAACCTTCTGAGGTGTTTCCATGGAGACGTGCAAACAAGTGCATTACCTTTACCTTTAGGCCTATCTTTATTAATAGTAATACCAATATCCGCAGGAAGGTTATCTATTTATACCTTATAGGGGCCATGCCCAAACTTAAGTCCTTAAAAAGCGCTACAAAAATATTCAGATAACACATCGTAAACTCGAACATTCTAAAGCGCTACTCAAAGCCATGCTCAGGCGTCAGCTGCCTTATATATATATATATGTGTGTGTGTGTGTGTACATATGAAAATCTTAAGTGTGTATATATATTCGTGATAGTCATATTAGTAATGTTGATAATAGTAATAATAGCAAGTGTAATAAGAGTGAGAGAAATTCCTCCTTCTTCTCTAGAATCGTGTGGCGTCTGCGTATTTGTGTGCGTGAGTAAGCAAACAGACGTAGGTCGACTGAGAATCGTGACTCAGAAATTCTGCCGTCGATATCTGGGGCGGCCGGCGGAGGACGACGCCACATGCCGTGGGTCTCGTACTTGAGCCCTGTGCCGCCGCTGACCTCTAATCGCTCCCAGGGCTCGAGTTAACTGGAAAGTCCTCAGTAATGAACGACGGCGACAACAGGGCAGACAAAGGCACTGGCCTCGACTGCGGGGTGGTGGTGGTGATGGGGTGGTGGGTCATTTGAATGGTGTCCTTTCGGGTGTTTGTGTGTCTGCGCTTTCGAGATGATTTATGACCTGGTACTGGTGGCGCGAGTTTTCAGCTAGACATACCATACGTAAAGCAATCGACAGACAGACAGACAGAGACAGACAGACACACACACGCACGCACATAGACGCGCACACACTGACACACAGAGAGGCATACAAACATACATACACACAGATACATACACATACAGGCAGAGACATACTCAAGCTTCCTCTCATTTAACCTTGGAGTTCTGCGAAAATCTTGACTGCGCATTCCTGAAAATCCTGTTTTATTTTATCAATTTATTTATTGTGTTAATTTTTTTGAAAAAATTTTTTCTTGATCTCTTTTCAAAGTTGTTCTTCAGTGTTCTTTAAGAAACTTCTTGTTCTGTTTTCTTTCAGAGAACGCTATAACCGGAAACGGAAGCAGTAGCAGCAGTCGATCGAAATCTCCAACTCATCCTCGTCTCTTCCTCTCGCCATCGAGTCCTCCTGCCATGCAGCAGACTTACTACATGTCCTCCCTGCCACTCCTGACGCATGCGCGCGGCTGGTCCGACGCCATGCTGGACGTCACGTGGCCGGACATGACGTCATACCTGTTTGACATCGACAACGACTTTCGTGTAATCGAAGATCTTAACCCGGTGCAGGGAGGGGTAATGGAGGCCATCTCCTCGTGGCAGCCGGGCAAAGACTATGACAGTTGCTATTCACCATCTTCGCACAGCTCCTCCTCTTCGTCACCTCCTCTGTCTACCTGCCTCGCCCCTTCACCTCCTAGTCTCTACGATCAATCGCTCCAGACCCTCGGTTCGTCGACCCCCTGGGGCCAGGGTACCTCTGTCTCCTGCTCAGCGTATCAGCCAACAACGACGCACAACACCCTGTCGTCATCCGTCCAGTCGCCTTCTTCGTCCGAGGACAGCCTCGGACCTTGGAACGGCCTGAGGTACCAGGTCCTTGAGGGACCAGTAGCGAAGAGTCCACCTTCGTACGTCGAGCACATGTCTCGGGTAGGAGGTCTCCACCAGCTGAAGACAGAGGAGCTGAGGCCCGAGGTGGAGATGATGGACACAAACCTTAGCACCTACTACAAGTATGAGGCGACCCAGCCAGGAGTGGCAGCAGAGTCCTTCGTCTACGCTGCCGAAGATGACGACTTTCTGAATAAGGAGTTCCTCAAAGCCATCAACAACTTCGATACGAAAGAAGGCAAGGACATTCATTTCTATCATCCGTTCATTCATTCATTCTTTGTTCATATATTCACTCAATCGGTCCCATTCATCCATCCATCCGTCCGTCCGTCCACCTGTCCATCCATCCATCCATCCATCCATCCTTCCATCCATCCATCCTTCCGTCCGTCCGTCCACCTGTCCATCCATCCATCCATCCATCCATCCATCCATCCTTCCGTCCGTCCGTCCGTCCGCCCGTCCGTCCTTCCATCCATCCATCCATCCATCCATCCATCCATCCAACCATATGTCCATTCATTTATTCCTCCGTCCTTTCGTCCATTTACTCATTCATTCATTTTCGGTCCTGCGTTTGTTCATTGCAAATTGTGGCGTCACAAAAATTACTCGCTGTGATCGGCGGAGGATTTGGAAGGGATGTGGAAAACGTTTACGATAACTGGCTTCCTTTGGAGCAACAATAATACTTATGCATCAATTTAAGTAAATTAAGCCGTCTACACAATCAGCATCAATACTGCACGCATAAAGTAATATATATATATATATATATATATATATATATATATATATATATATATATATATATATATATATATATATATATATATATATATATATATATATATATATATATATATATATATATATATATATATATATATATATATATATATATATATATATATATATATATATATATACATGCGTGCATGTCTTATAGGCCTATGTACATGTATATATAAGCTGAATGCTTCTCAATAAATTAATATATATATACATATGTATGGTTTTACAGGGAGTTTATGATGCGATTAAGTAATTATCGGTTACTGATACGGAGTATTCTGTTCCAATTCGACTGTTTTTATCGCTAATCTGATAAGATTGCAAGTCGCAATGAATTCGTCTATATTCGACAGCGATGGGAGCCAGCATGAGTCAACCGCAGTGCCCGTGAGTCACGTGGTCTTATGTGGTCGTGAATCACGAGGCATGAGCTGTCTCGGTTGCTGCTGCTGCTGCAGGGTGTTGGAGATAATAACATCCCCCGGATGCAAGATTTCTCAAGGAACAGCAGCCGACGCCTGGAAAGTTTAACTTAGAATGGACGGATGAAAGGAAAGATGGAGGGAGGGAAAGAGAGAGGAAGAAAGAAGGAGAGGGACAGAGAAAGGGAGAGAGAGAGAAAGGAAGAGAGACAGAGTGAGAAGCAAGGAGGGGGAATGGATGAAGGGAGGGAAGGAGGGAGAGGGACAGATAGAGGTAGAGAGAGGGAGAGAGGTGGCCATTATCGTGTACTGGGCTATGACTCAGAAGGGAGGTAGTTTGTTTGCTGTGAAGTTAGATGGCGTGGCTGTTTGGGTGTCAACCAGTCTCGAATATCATCTGACTACTATCTTAATTGCGGTCCTCTGATTCTTGTAGGTATACTGAATGGACCTTCGCCCAATGTCACCGTTTCGTCAGGTGCCACTCCCTGCCCAGTCCCGACCAAAGGCAGATCACCATCCGAAGCGAAACTTCGCCACATTCTTAGCTACTTTGGTGCCCTCAATGCAGGTTCGTCATTCCAGTCTGAGATACCAAACTAATTAGTATTTATTATTTCCTCATCTAAATTATTAGATTCATTGACTGCATTTTGTTGCTTTCTTCCGATGATGCACCCTATTATTACGATGAAGACATCGTTTACTGCTTACGTTATAGCACTAGACTTGAAGATTGCCCGAAAAAAAATAGTCCATATCTCGTTTACAAACATCGCTAATGACGATAATTTATTCAAAAATTAATTAATTTTATAATGCAGTTTTAGAAATATTTACATATGGTTAACTACGTAGAAAAGAGTAGGATTTAATAAGTATTTAATGGAATAAATATAAGTATAATGGATCTCCCAATAATCCCAATTTAGCACACCTGTAACTAATCAACTGTAGGCGAACTTAGCTCTCGGTTTTTATTTTCAAAATTGTAATTGCAGTAAAACATTTTTATAGCGCCTCGTGTGGGTCTGTCAGATGTTTTCTATTCGTAGTGATCAGTCAGATGGAAAAAGACGTCTCATTACGATATGTTTCGAGATATAGTTGCCTCTGTGTAGCCTGACTTCTTGTTTCGCTGACCTATCGAAATGTCGACCTGGTTTCTCTAAGGTTTTATGTTTTGACTATGGTTTCATTTGAAGCGACCATCGATTGATGCCTTGTGCATTATGATTACGGCGCTATATAAGTCACTAGATTAGATTACGTCAGATTACATTAGATAGATTGCCAACTGATACCGGGCATGCTGTTTGTTATCTGATGCAGGTTCGACGCACGTCCAGCTTTGGCAGTTTCTGCTGGAGCTGCTGGCCGACGAATCCAACTCGTCTTGCATCCGGTGGGAGTCACACGAGGGTGAATTTCGAATGCTCGACCCAGAGGAGGTGGCACAGAAGTGGGGTCAGAGGAAGAAGAGGGCCAACATGAACTACGACAAGATGGGCCGGGCGCTGCGCTACTACTACGACAAGATGATCCTGACGAAGGTCCCTGGCAAGAAGTACACGTACCGGTTCAACCTGACGGGGATCCTATGCCAAGGACGAAGGAGTCTCAACGGCGGAGTTCGTCAACTGGAAACAAACTCTAAGGACAAGTCGCTCACCGATCTATTGTCTATCTGCCGGTAGAGCTTCTTGAAGGATCAGTCCAACTCCTCCAGGGTCGCCGAACAGGCTAGTTTCTAAATGGGGGACTCAGCTACAAATCTTACCAGTGGCTAGTCCGCTTCGTGGGCTAAGAAACTGGAAAGGCCAACCTGAGTGGTGGGTTGTAGCGATGTATCCTTCCAATGTATCCACAACGTCTTCCACCCTCTCAGACTACACTCCAAAAGCAGCTTCCATGACTTGCGGTAAATTCGATACTGTCTCCGTGTTTACGCGTTGCCTATAGCAACGCAAGGACAACACGATATGAACACCTTGACTGCCTGTGAAAGCGGTCACGCGCCGCTGCGTCTTTTTATACGGAATTTCGTTAAATATAATATTATATATTTTGCTGAACATTATTTACACAGCGTTTTGCTGACGTCAGAACATTTGAGATTGGGTTGTTGATCAGTCCACGAGATTCGTGTTATGTATATTTTCGTTTATTTAGTATGCAAATTGTACTTTTTAATGTAAGATCTTCGGCTATAGTATTTTTTCTGTGTCTGTTTCATAATTTATGATTGTCTTGTGCCTTTTATAGATCTGTTTCAAACCTGGTTTTGCAGGAGCTGTGTCATTTTACCAAAATCATTTTTCACAATTATTTACTTTCCACTTAAATATGAATAAGTGATTCTACCCTGGGTGATAACGAACGTTAAAGGAAGGTCCACGATGGCTGTGTATGACGGTTTTCTAATCTAAATTATTTATCTAAGCTAACCTGATCTGAAGCTTCTATAGCGCCACTGTAATGTTGCCCAAGACAGCAATGGATGGTCGCTGCTAATTACAACAAATAGACAGAAGGGATATTGTAGGGCCAAATCCTACCTGATCAACAGCTGGGTAGCAGCCTATAACATAGCAGGACATTTTAAAAGAAAAAATATCATTGCATAAATCTCATAAATGTTTTATGATTTTGATGGAAACATTCAAACTATATGTATTACATTTTGAGGAAAGGTTCTGCAGACATGAAATATTATGTTTGCAACTGAACATTTTGGTTACATTACTATGCAAATAGGCTATCATTGCATATGCCCAGGGAGATGCGATATGGAAAACTAGACCAATGAGCACTGACTATAAGAGAGATCTAAAGTTTTTGAATACGTTGGGAGTGATGGAAATCAAATATCTGAGAAAATAGAGAATAATATATCGGTAGAATCTGCATTCTCAGAATTAAAATGAATGTTCTAACAATTTAATTGATTAATTTAATTAAATTAAAGTTAGTATCTGCATCCTCATAATTAAAATGGCTTCAGCTATATTGCACAATTTCTATGCATCTGGATCTTATGTAGTTTCTTTTTGAGTCTCTCATAAATGATGTATGTTTATAAACGTATGTTCAAGAAAATTGTACAATGTTAAGCTGACACTGTTATGCAGACAACTGGAAGTGATATGCTCACAAATGACAGTCATTGGTATGTCTCCTGAAGTTAAGGCCTTATTGTCGTTTTGCTGACTTAGAAGCCTTGTAACTTGTCACTTCTTAATTGTGTGTATCTATTGGAGAATCTCTGCTCTGATTCCATTTCGGAGGAACAATTTAAAAAGCATATATTTATTTTGTTTGTTTGTGTCGAGTAATTATAGCTTACACAACTGGTCTCTCTGTTTGAAAGGAATATTTAAGTTGCTCAAATGAATTTACTGAATTTTCTTGCTATTCTTGGTCACTGTAATTGAAAATATCTTAGGCATACTTGGTTGACTAAAATTCAGTCCAACTTCAGATTTTGTAGACCCTTTTACCAGATTCGTTTCTATAGCAGTGGTTGCTTGGAAACTGAATTGCAAAATTAAATCCTACAATTGAATAAGTTGACATTTTCGGCCTTTCGTTCACTATTTTTGTACAGATCATACGTTAATGTTTGTCACAGTATTCATGAATTCTGCTACACGAAACCAACTTTTCTCAATTTTCTGTTCTTTATTGCATATTGTGTGTTTCAACGAGATATTCACTGTACTATGTGTATTCTGTAAAAGACGTTTCTGTACTTGCCGCAAATATGTTCATGTGTAAGTGCATAAGGTGCCTCAATGTCATTCTGCCACCAAAGCGCCGGAGTTTATTTAATTTTATGTGTGACAAATTAAGAACTTCCATAGACGAATCTTTCCCGTGTTCATTCCATCAGTACATGTAGTTGAATACCATCCAGTTAGATGGTGTTATCAGGTAGAAAGCGTCACAGAACTTGTATAAATACTTAAATGATAATTTATACTATATTATATATAAGTTCATGTCGTGCATGCGATTGTGAAATTTATGTTATCAGTATGGTACGTCCTTCGATATTCAGGTGATTTTGTTGCAGGCAATAACGTAGCAGCAAATCTAATGCATTCATCGGTAAGGCTAACGAAGCAATACGGGTGAATGTAGAACACGTGCAATAAAAGCTATTGCTAACAATATGCTAAAGCAGACATGTGAAATTATGCATTTATACACATCTAAAGCGGTTCTGTGTCCAACTCAGCGGGCGAAGAATGTGCGCTTATCGTTTATTTGTTGTTCTGCCATTTGTAACTTCGCCTTTTCTATCGAGTTACATTCCAGAGTTTTAACGCCTCTTGCTGGCGCTTCTCGTAGTCTCAATTTAAGTCATGATATACGAATCTCTGCCCTTTAAAAGGCTCTGCATGGGTGATAGCTGATGATGATAAATATTTCGCAAAACTCTGCTTCAAATGCGATTCTTGTTGTTCATTTTCTTTGTGGTGTTTCCTGCTGTTTCTCTTTTGTCATGATCGCTCTGTTGGATTACGATTACATGCTGGTCAACGACTGTGACTTGCCTATCAGTTTCATAGCTACGACCATTGATTGACACCCAGTGTGTTATTAGTAACAAAAGCTGTTAGTTTGGGATAAATTATATTCATTAGACCCCAACAGGGTTTTAGACTCCAATAGGTTTTTCCTCGAGTTCAGTTTAAAGCTGGCATTCTCGTATTGAAAATGTTCAATCAATAATGGTCCAACACCGAATCACCTTCCCACTTTCGTAATAAGCCAACACGACAACCTCTCAGATCAAACTTATGATCAGCTTGCTTTGGGTCTATTCACATGGAATTCGCCACCTGGAGTTTCTACCCCACCCCTTTCTCTTTATGCACAACTTAAGACTTCTCTCTTTTCAGCTTCCCGCTCTCTGTACGTGGTGAATTCAATAAATGGCGCAATTTGAATGTTGAATAACACTAATAACAATGACAATAATACTAAATAATATTCGGACAAACTATTGTGTATATTCTGAAGAAATCGAATACATGTTGATCGCTTGAGCTGACTTTTGAATTATCTGAAAAATGTTTGTTTTCTGTTCCTAATTAATTTTAACATCACTTAGGCCAGCGTAGGCAATGCTGTTGTGAGGAACAAAAAAGGCGCTATATTAAGTATCCGCATATATACATCGTTACCTGTATGTCGTAACCCTGGTGATGATATATATTGTCGACTGTCACCGGGTTTCAAGCTCGATATTGTGTTCCTTAAGCTGACAACTAGCATTATCCTGTTACACAGCCCCAGTAGATTTAAGTTGACTGATATTATAAAACAGTCAGTGTAGCCAGTAACGAACCCAGTATTTTTTCTTTCCATTGTAGATCATACTGTTTTTTTCATCCCAAATTCACTGTGCTTCATAAACAGAAAATACTGGTGTCTAATTGATAGAACACCTTAATATGATCCTCGTCTGAGAAAACTGCGATGCTGCACCCTCTAGTAACCTTTATTTAAAGAGATAAGACTGAGCAGTTGTAGAGCATATTCGTAAGAAGGAGCAGCTTGTACCAACAGAGGAACTGACAATTCCACTTGGGGTATCGATCAGTGATTGAATGGGTGTTTCCGCTATTTGGACCCATCGAATGTAACAGTCTGACGTTAATGGTGACTAACGAACAGCTTTAAAAGATGGTTTTGCAAGATTGAATCATGCATTTGAGATAACATCTCGTAAGATTATTACAGAAGAGCTACATTATCAAGGAGACGATAAGAGTTTTTTCTGAACGACGTATAATTACGGGTGTTGAGGGGACGAGTGAAAAAGCGCAGATTTTCATGCAGAGCTTGTTCTGTGATCTTTTCGCTCTGACTTTCAAGTTGCAAATGATGACTTTCTAGTTATCTGAGCATCATCTGCTTACTGGTGAATGTTTTTGTTCTAATGAATTCCAACACCAGTTAAGTTAGCCTAGTAAGAAATCGTGAGGTACTTCAAAGGCGCTATATTAAGTGTCTAGATACATATACACGTATGTATATATGTATCTATGTATCTTATACAGGCGGGCACTATTGCTTGTCGTCGCTCTTTCAACACAACCAGGAACTCTGAATATGGTGCCATCTGTCAACTCTGGATAGGAATCCGTTGGATAAGCAACACGTGTGCATTGTTTTGCTTGCTGACGTACTTCCTGTTCATAACGACATTTAACATAATTTAAGTTAGCGTAGCGACGTTTTCGTGAGTTACTTAAAAGGCGCTATATTAAATATCTAGATAACTAGCTAACTAATTTTCTACTGTTGCACCTCCTTCCGTTGCTTCTGGGCTTTGAATTACTGTGTGTTGAGTGTAATTTGCAATTCGTTGCTTATCTCTCTATGAATGGAAACGTTCTTCTCTTACGGCTGGTCAAACTCAACCCGGCCAATTTGCAATTAATTATTTCTTCACCGCTGTCTGTTTGAAAAGGATACTATGTCATTTTATGACCAGTGTACGGGCCGTAGACAACAAACTAGACAACTAGCCAAAGACAACAAATTCCTAAACTGAGTCGCGATTAGTACCTGCTAAATAAGAAAATGTTCTCCCTATGATGCGGTGTTTTTGCGCATAAAGTTACATTAAGAACTATAAGAGCAATTTGTGGAAAGGGACATATTCTGTGTTCCTGCACTCTCTGAACTATTCATTGTTGGTTTTATGATACGTTTATTTTTTAATCTACACAATTATGCATGGGCGACCGAAAGTATTCATGCAACAACACTATGAATGCTTCACTTTATATTTTATCTCTTCCTGTTTAAACTTTGGTTTGTTTAATTCTTTTCCACAACATGCTTACATTTTGATGTTATGTTTAGTCTTACAGTAGCTGTCTGAAGCATTGTATTTGACATTTGACATTGATACATGAACTTGAGCTTATAATGGTTACTTAGACGTTGCGGTGTAACTTACGTTTTACTGGAAGTTTATTGCGAACCCGTTCTGATATCGATACTCTTTATAAAAATCACTTCAAAGCACTGGTTGAGCCAACTGGAATTTTTAAGGAGTCGAGTTCGCAAAATTACGGTCACTATCAAGTCTTATCGGGCATAACGCATAGGGTGTACTTTACTTCTGCGCTGGATAAACTAGAACTCGGCAAGACACACCGCAGGATTGTGAGATTTAACGGAAACCACATATTCATTAAAATTTGACGGCACCTGTAATTTAAGGCTAATTGTTTACACGAACGGCAATCTGTTACTTGATATATTTCTGAGAGACGTAACTGCAAAATGTCAAAGCTTTTCATTTAATTGTATATTTTTGTGTTAATGCTTTTCGTTCAGTGGTTAAAGTCGGCATGGTACCGGAAGGTAAATCCATATATCTCTCTTAAAAGATAATGTCTCTTAAGATAACTCCCGTACTGTTTTCAAGGTGCTCAATGCAGCAAATTCTGAACTAAATACAAATCTTAGTATTAAATTTTCATTGAAAAGTATTCACGATATTACGCCTCAAAGTCTCTAAAGCAGAAGAGACAAAACGTGGTGCAACTACGCTAACTAACAGCCCCAAGAAATTTCTACAGCATGGTTTTCCCTGCCACCCGCCAACTTTAACCATTATTTCGTCCACTTTTTAAGTTTTCATTTCACTGTATTTGATGCGTGTAGATCAGTTAATTTTAAAATATCAGGCGTGGCCTGGTGCCACTTACGTTGTAAACTACATAACACGAGGTAAAAATTAAACGTTTCGCTGGTTTGAGATGGTGTTTCAATGCAGCCTTTGTCAAAGTCAGGTCTGTGGAAAATAGACGATTTGCATCAGGCTTCAACCTCTACAATGCCTAATATATTTACCCGTTAAGGCTGTAATTGTAAATGTAATCATGAAGTAGTACAGCGCCACTTCAAGGGAAATGCATCTGAGGTTGTTTTACATGCTACTGATGTTGAAAATTAAATATGGCGAGGCCTCTATCAACCCCTGCAGTGACCCAGCTGAAGTTGCTCTGACAATAGTATCAGTCATTTCGTTCACCTCTGTGACATTCCTGAAAGGAGCTATATAAATGTTTGGTCACACTTGAGTGGATTTCACATGTCTTCACATGTGCCCGCTGGAACTTCTTTCCACAGCACCACTTCATCATAGAATGTAACGTAGGATAATCGTTCAGTTATTAAACGCCTTTGCCAACCGAAGGCCTAGTCTTACCTCTGACAACGAGGTCTTGGAGTTTAAGGCAGCAGTGCGACGCAAATCAACGCGAATCTTTCAAGTAAACTAAAGTACATCAAGTGATGCATCACTTGAGCATCATTCGAATAGTTCAGATCTAACTAGATCAGCTTTGATCAGATCTGTTTAGCTCAGTTTAACTCAGATCAGCCAGGGTCATATCAGTTCAACAATAAACCCTTGATCACGCATGGTATCAGCATGCCAGTTGAAGAACAATAACCATTTCGAGGAACTTTCACTGCGAACTCAATCTCTCTTATTCTTCCTCGTTTTCCCTGAGAGGTGTGATGCCACAGTTGATAAACAGCTCCTCCGGACTGCATCCGACGAGAGTGTCCATGTTGCAGACAAATCGATAGACATATCGTTTTCCCGTTGTCTTGTGAATGATGTTTTTGTCGTAGTAGTATCGAAGCCCTCGGCTCAGCTTCTCGTAGTTCATCTTCGGCTTGTTCTTACGTGCCCCCCACCGCCTGGCTACCTCGTCCGGATTGGTCAGTTTGAATTCCCAACCGTTACCTGTCCAGGCGATGAACTGCTGGCAGCTGCGATCCGTCAGAAGTTCCAGCAGAAACTGCCATAGCTGTATCGGCCCATTTCCTGCAAATCAAAGATACCTATACACAGTAGCAGCTTTGCTTGAACAACAGAGATCTAACAGCACCAATAGAACAACAACAACAACTGTTTTCCACGCTCCCAGCTCACCAATAACTCTGCATCTCTGCTGCAATTTCTCAATAGGCCTTTCATTCAGACTGAAAATATTACCCCCCCCCCAAAAAAAAATCCTCATCTTCGTCGTATTTTTCATGCTGTTACAACTCCAAACACCTGGCACCGTAGCTGGCATCGGTCTGACTACCTGCCTGACCAAAGACCTCGAACCTCACCTTACCAGCCTCAGCAATTCCGTTTCTAAGCGCCTGCGAATTAACTGGTTCCAATTACAGCTCTAATGGGCGCTGAAGATATGCGGAGATAACGATTACAATCTAATGCAACAACTTCGACTGCATCGCAACCTCATGCGTAAGGTAACAAATGTAAAAGGTAACAAATGTAAAAGGTAACAAATGTAAAAGGTAACAAATGTAAAAGTAACAAATGTAAAAGGTAACAAATGTAAAAGGTAACAAATGTAAAAGGTAACAAATGTAAAAGGTAACAAATGTAAAAGGTAACAAATGTAAAAGGTAACAAATGTAAAAGGTAACAAATGTAAAAGGTAACAAATGTAAAAGGTAACAAATGTAAAAGGTAACAAATGTAAAAGGTAACAAATGTAAAAGGTAACAAATGTAAAAGTAACAAATGTAAAAGGTAACAAATGTAAAAGGTAACAAATGTAAAAGGTAACAAATGTAAAAGGTAACAAATGTAAAAGGTAACAAATGTAAAAGTAACAAATGTAAAAGGTAACAAATGTAAAAGTAACAAATGTAAAAGGTAACAAATGTAAAAGTAACAAATGTAAAAGGTAACAAATGTAAAAGTAACAAATGTAAAAGGTAACAAATGTAAAAGGTAACAAATGTAAAAGGTAACAAATGTAAAAGGTAACAAATGTAAAAGGTAACAAATGTAAAAGGTAACAAATGTAAAAGGTAACAAATGTAAAAGGTAACAAATGTAAAAGGTAACAAATGTAAGCCCGTGTACTCATTTTATAGCTGAGTTCACTAGAGAGATGCAAGTGGAACAGAATTCTTTAATAATCTATTCTGGCGTAGACTTGAACCCCCGACTTCTGGGTTGACAGTCCAGCCCGCTAACCAACTGGATTATCGCACACCATTATAATTAAATCCTAGGATGAAATGGTTGAATGTCAATTGGTTGAGGCAGAGAATAAGGTGACTGTGGAAACTATAACACCTATCAAGTTGATTGAGGCAAATACGTCAAATGAGCTACAACCGTAACTAAAGCAGATATGGTAACTATCATGGCTGCCACGGTAGTCATGACAACCACACTAGCTGAATTTATCGACTCGTAATTCTGATGTTCGTTACGGTCGCTACTCAGGTGAGTAACGTATATGGAAAACTGTGATGTGTTGAATAGTTGTTATATTGTACTTTTTATCATATTGTTGGCAGGTACGATTTCTTCTAGGAATTATTGTATCATATTGTTCGTATTGTTGCCATTTTACGTGTTCCGATTCCAGTAGCTCTTGTACATACAGCTTGGGTGGCACATTATGAAAAATGTGTTGCTCTGAGTAGTTATTGAATTGTACTCAATTAGTGTTACGTATCGCAGGCATTCTGCCATTTTACATATTTTACAAGTTGCACTGAGATTTGTGCCGAAAGAATTGAACCGAAAGCCCCTTGCGTATACATTAAAGGAGAACAAAGTCGCTTTTGTGATGCCGACACGAATGCTGCTGAAGTCCTGATGTTCCATTTCCTCGTAAAGTGGCATCCATTTCAAACAGTTGCCTGGTATCAGTGAAGTGTTGTCAGCTGTCAATCATAGCAAACAACCTGCCATCTGTCAATCTCCAAATGATCCATCATATTATGTTCTGGAACCTCTTTCTAAACTTTTTCGTCTCTTCTTACGTTCCTTGCATGCAGGCTGACGCGATACTTTAAGAGACGTAATTGTGAGATTGTGGCGTTTGTTGCGCTTCATTAACGCATTGCTATTTATAGAATTCGGCAAAACTTTCTTCTTTTGATGATTGATGTATTGGTATCCCACACCAGAGGCAAATAATGCAGCTTCGCTACACGAAGAGTGAGGGTTCGAGTCACTTTCAGACGGTCACTTTGTAGGCTTAGGACCTTGTATTCCACATACCTAACAGTGGTGCTATATAAATTTAGAAATGATATTTTCGCCAACAGTAACTATGTACGTCTAACTGCTTATCGTCTGATTCATCTCTTGATTCGAACTGAGTTCGCTAGAGGGCCGATTAGAGCAGAAATTTCGATTCATCTTTCTCCCCGCCACAGCAGAAAGATGATATGAGATTTTTGCTTCAATCGCGCCCCCAGCGAACTCAGCTACAAAACGAGTACACTGATTGTACACTATAGGTGGGATGATCAGACGGTGAGGGAGAGAACTTACCACTAGCCCTTATTTGCCGAGGCTAAGAAAATGAGAACGCTAACACTTCACACCTATGTCTGCCTCTCTGGGTTAGCTTAAGGGATTGCTCTTTGTCTTGTTCTTGTTCTTGTTCTTGTTCTTCTTCTTCTTCTTCTTCTTCTTGTTCTTCTTCTTGTTCATCTTCTTGTTCTTCTTCTTGTTCTTCTTCTTGTTCTTTTCTTCTTTGTGTGATTCAGCTCAACACAAACATGCAACGCTTTTGATAGGTTTCAAAAGGCGCCATATAATCATAAACACGTGATTCCCATGACTGTCCCTCTGGTTGGTTTAAGGGGGACTGTTCTTCTAACCTGTAATCAAGGCGGCCTGTTACGACTTCCTTACTCACCTGAGCAGCCGGCGATGGAGGCCGCAGGGAAGGCCTGCTTGAAATCGATGTTCAGGTCAGCGATGCTCTGATCAACCCAGTGAGACGGCGGTGGCGATGAACGACTAGAGGAGGGATGCTGATGATGCTGCAGAAGATGCTGCTGCTGGTGGTGTTGGTCAGCGAACTGACCGATGACCTCACGCGTCCACTGACAACTGTTGTTCATCCACTGGCCGAGTTCCTCACTGCTCCAGCTTTCGACGTGTTGACTGGGAGTGGCAGAGGACGTCATCTGCCGAACGGAGGAAGCCAGGCCTATGCTTTCAGACTGTTCTAAAGAGAAGACGGACCCAGACGATACAACAACAACAACAATAATAATAATAATAATAACAGCAGCAGCAGCAACAACACAACGAAGTTATTCGAATGGACACAAAATGGCGGATGACTCTAAAGTCATCAGAAATTTTTATGAAATCTTAAAATCATCTGCAAAGTGGGTGAGGATTAAAAACAGTTAATTTTCCACCGTGAAAAACCTCAACCCTGGTAAAATTAACCCCTCTTTCTCAACT
Source organism: Norana najaformis (assembly GCA_964023275.1). Taxonomy (NCBI): domain Eukaryota; kingdom Metazoa; phylum Annelida; class Clitellata; order Crassiclitellata; family Hormogastridae; genus Norana; species Norana najaformis. Next base: position 12,197,614 of record OZ029922.1, read on the forward strand.
TCTAATCCGCCCTTGTCGCGAGCATCCAATCAAAAGCAGAATCAGCGAAAACTCTTCGACGGTGTTTTCTTAAGAGAAGCTGACGGTCACTGAAATGAATGAGTTACTCGCTGACTGCCAGCTCCTGATGCAGATGCATCGAAAATAAACACATACATAAATACATTCACCGAAAAACTGATCTTAGAAACAAGTAGAGGCATCAATCATTTTCACAAACATTCATTCAGTCGTCTTTTACAAACATATAAGTTTATTTACCAAAATAACTGCATTTCTTCACACCTCTCTAACAAGAGATGCACAGTAGATACACTTATGCATGCATACATGCATACATGCATACAACACATGCATACATACCTATTTGCATACATACAGAAATACATACAGACGTTATAAATAAATACACACATAAGTACATACATACATACATGAATAAATGAATACATACATTCATGCATACCAGATTTGAGCCTGAACAGTTGCGGCGTATTGTATTTTGATTGCATGGTCATCCAGAAAGGGTCTGGAGAAGCGAGGTCTCCGAAGGGTTGGACGAGGCAGCCTCTGTTCGTCCTCGCGTCCAACAGTGGAGACGGTAGGTGGCTGAAGGAACTGGAAGAGACGACAGTGGAACTGGAAGAATGAAGATGATGCCGCGGAATTAAGGAATCATCAGATGACGAAAAGACGAACTCTGCCAATCGACACACGAAACAAATCTAGTCTCAGTCTTCGTTATCTTCATCATTTCTTTGTCCCTCCTGCGTTGACCATCATCATCATCATCGTCTTTTTCTTCTTCTTCATCATCATCATCGTCATCAGCAGCAGCAGCACTATCACCACCACCACCACCATCATCAAATTAACTATCATCTTTCACCATCTTCGGCGTCGTTGCATTATCGTTGTCGCTGTCATTGTTCGTCATTGTCGTACCTTTGTCGTATTATTTATGAGGAAGGGGATGAAGATCAGAATGAGGATGGCAAGATGATGAAGGTGAGGATGGGCAAGAGGAAGAGGAAAACGATGAGGATGAGGATGAGCCAGAGGAAGAGGAGGATTAAATTACTTGAATCGGATTTGATGCACCGACTTGTCGTCGATTTCTTAATCTCAGCTGCCGGCGGTGATAAACGCTCGATGAAGCTCCGGTTTAGTTCTATCTGGGGTTCTATCATGGACGATGTCAGATCAAATTCCGTTCGGTCTTTCTCAGCCTCTGCTCACCCAAAAACATTACATCAGTCAACTATTAGTAGCCAATCGCTTGATCGCTTAATCAAATAGATAACAAAGTCTTATTTCTTACCTACAACAGAATTCAAACCTCTCAACTCTCCTACCTTCGTCAGTTATTTACAATCAAACCACTCAGCTCAAACCGCACCTCTTCCGCCCTAACACTTCTCCGCCCTCCCATCACTTCATCCTTAAAATTTGGAAATCGCTGTATTGCCATAGCTGCTCCACCCCTCTGGAATAAACTCCCGCCAGCATTAAGACAATTGTCCGACCCGTCATACAAACTCACCAACTTTTCACCTCATGCAATTTCTGCTCAGATCTCAAAACTGAAACCACTCCTCCCACAAATCCTATCCTGATTCTTCTTCTTCCCTTAAATCTCTCTTTCCTCTCCTATCCCAAACACCATCCAACGTAGCCGTCTAACTGTCTGCCAACCTGACTCTTGGATCTTGACCTGGAACCGAACCCTTGCTGCCTATCGATTTTATTTTTACTGAGCGCCTGTTAATAAGCTAGTTCCCGGGATTTAGCTTTCGTTGGGCGCTGTAGAAATCTCGAGCTTACGTTTACGATTACGATATTGCGGAAATAGTAGTACAACTCATAGAAGATGTGTAGAAGGTGGTAGAATCAAGACAGACAGACAGACAGACTTACAGACAGACAGAAATGAAAAGAGAAGAACGAAGAAAAAGAGGGACTGCGCGATAGATTGAAGCTCAGCAACCGTTACGATTACCTTAGTGCTTTGCAGTACATTTAAGACAACTATATAAATATACATTGTGTGATAAATGTGAAATACAAAGTTACGATTACAATTACAAGTTACGATATTCGTGTGAAAGGGCTGCCCTGAGCTGGTGGAATTGCTAAAATACCTTTCTGAAGTATGTCAAGGTGTTCCCAGAGTATGTCGCCAACGAATGGTGGCGATCGGGTGAGGAATTCCTCTCGATCGAGTCCGATCAACTGCTGACCAGTCAGAAGGAACCGAGAGACGTCGAGGCCTTCGAGGCTGAACTCCTGGATCGCCCAGTTCAGCCACTGAAGGACCTGGCTCTGCGTCCAGTCTCGAGGATCTTCAAGAACAACAAGAAGGCGGCGGTCAGTCAACGAAGAAGAAGACGTAACAGACCTATGATTCAGGCTGAGTAAACAGTAGCAGGATGTGGAGAAGCAGGGACGTCACAAAGAAAACAAAGGCACGAAACGATATGAAACGATAATACAACCCTTTTTCCAAATATATAGGGATCAGAATGTTGGACAATGATGGAAAAGTCTCATTAGAAAAGAAATGAGTTTGCTACAGAAAACAGGAGGAATCTTATGACTAAAAATATTGGAAATGATGAAATACTATAATTCTTGGCTATGCATGCAAATCTTTTGGATAAAGTCGTTCAGCGAAGACTCTTCGATAGTTTGGTCATGTGGAAAGAATGCCGTGGAGCTGACGGAATCCCACACAATGCGTTACATGCAAGATTCGAAGGAAGCAAACGAAGACTACGACTTTGCTGGATAGACAATAAAAACGAAGATATAACAAGACTTAGAAAGACTCATCCCTTTAAACTTCCTTATTCACGGTAGCTTGGCTTCTGGTTTCTCTACCTTATTGAAATTCGATCAGGCTTCTCCAACGGATTATGATTTTGATTGTTATTTTCACTTGAAGAGACCATCGACTGATGCCTTAGGCATTTTGATAACAGTGCTATAGAAGTCTTTAGATTAGACTAGATTAGGGAAAAGTTATTGAACTGTTGTTCGCACAAGATCAGTCGCCGGGAAAATGCTCCCAAGACTCTTGGCAAGTATTGCCTAAAGGTGTAAGAAATCAATGCCGCACTGAAAGACACCTTGATGAGGGGCTAATAGGAAGCATTTTTTAAAATAGCGCTATAGAAGTTATCATGTTTGAGTCGTCTGCTGTTGTGTACTACTGACCTCTAGGAATCGACAGACGGACCTGTTCGTTCTTGAAGCTCTGGAACGTGTCCATGATCGCCTGCGACATCTTCTGATTCATTCCTGGAGTCAGTGGTACCGCAACTGGCGGAACCGCTAAGTTGTCTGCAACAAACACACGTTCAGCATTTAAAATTCTAACACCTGAAATAGTTTTTATATTTATAAATGGATGCAAAAATGATTGAAATTAAACAATAAAAATGATAACAATGATAACGACGATGATGGGTATACATATGCTAAGATATAGTTTCATTAAAAATTTCCGACTGAGTCAGTCTGACTCCAGTTGTATTCAACTGCGCGTCTAACACAACAGTCAACAGTGAAGAAGTGTTCGCTGTGCACATGATCAATCAACTGTCCTGTACAGCAAAGCCATCCATACAATACTTGCCTCTTCCGCGCAAAGCACCAGAGCGCTAGTTCGAAAAATGTCTCTTATAGGAAGATTCCTCTGTTGCTCCCGAAAGGGAGCATGAAACATGAAAGCAATGGCCAGAAACTGTCCCGCTTTTGATAACTTTACCCCCAGCACACCCTCTTTATGCAAATAACCTTTTCTTGTTCTTATATTATTGACCAGATAGCGCCAGCGTTTCATATCGCAAACACAGACTACGCACGCGTCAAAGGCTATTATACAAATATAGGCCTATAGGCCAAATACATTGATCTGTGTGCACAACTATCCAAAGTAAATGACATTTTAACAGATACATATACACTTGGTTGTATCTGTTATGAAGAAGGCGCCGATTTTGAAACATAAAGACACTGCATCACTTCGCACTTCTATTATTCAGTCCGTCTTGATCAGCACTTGCGAGAAATACATGCAAATGTTTGTTTCAAGTGTCCAGGTACAAGGGTCACACAGATGCAGAAGTTTGTCTATATGTGTAGGAGTATGTTTACATGTGCAGAAGTATATACATATGTTTGCATAACAGAAATATGTCCCATATTTGCTCCCGCTATATATGAGTACAAATGCTGGTCTTATACATGCATTTAAGTCAAAATCATTAACATAAGTTAAGCCGAAATCAGATAGAGTAAGGTAGGCCTACACGTTATTAGATATTTTTTATGTTGCACTTCCTACTCGCACAAGATCAGTAAATCTGAATCTCAGTTGCGAGACAGGTTTGTGCGAATAACTTGTTACACGGACGCCCAGCAAGCTCGAATTGACAATCGTTGGGTTACATACCTAACGCACTACCGACCTGGGCGCCGTACAAAGGGACTTAATTTGTGCACTTTGAAAATCATGACTTACGGTTAGGTCTACACAAATGCAACACTAGTGGTATATAATTCGTCGCCATCATCATCGTTGTATATGAAAGGAAGAATGAAGGATCGAGCGCATAAACCACAATTTTGATATCAGGCAACGTTACGAAATCACTCTCCTAAGTTTCAATGTGAACGCAGAAACGATTCAGATTTCGTGCAGATAAACACCCACCCATCCACCATCACATCAAACCACCCTCACTCTCAGAGCCACCCATCGAAGCTATGAAACGTCGATAAGACTTGGAGTAGGCTTACAGGAATGCCGAGAAAGACTGCGAAATCAGAGAAAGGATGCGGAGAGAAGAACAAACACAGCTGAACATTACGTAAATAATTGCAATGGCCCGTCATAACAATCAACTGCATAACAGACTAAGCAGCGAAGTCATATAGCAGTTCGACATTGTTTGTTCAGTCGGCCTATCTTCGACGGCGAGGATTTGCGATTCTCGATACTCTGGGATAAATATCCCGTTCTGCGTGTATCGCTGGCTAAGTACGGCGTTGACACGTGGAGTGTTAGTAATCTATTGGCGAAGGGGCGCCTAATGCAAAGCAGGTTCTTGTGCCTAGGACTGCGCAAGTGAAGCGCTCACTTGTCGGCTACTAGTTTCCCACGCTGGCTCTTGGCATTGGCCTCGGATGCCTGGACGGACGGACGGAAGGACGGACGGACGGACTGATGGATGGATGGGTGGGTGGATGGATGGATGGGTGGATAGATAGATGGATGGATGGATAGATGGATGGATGGATGGAGGACGGACTGATTTCCGTGATATACTAATCTGGACAGGTGAATGATAGCAAACTGAAGGTGAAAGTTGCCTTGCTAAACCGAAGGACCAATCAAACGGCGCTGTTTACCGTTAGACCCACACAGGCAAACGTGACAGTTGCTGCATTTACATCTTGGGATCTATTAGAATCTAATCTAATGACTTCTGTAGCTCCGTTACTATGATGCACAAGGCATCAATCGGTGGTCGCTTCAAGCGAAACCCTAGTCAAGTCGCATTTCGTTCGGTCAAAATCCGATAGATCAGAGGAACAAGAAGTCAGGATACGGTGGGTAAGATATGCAAGCTGGAGCAGACGAGTCTTAAGTTTAGACCTGAATGACGTTGTAAAGAATTAATAGAACGCAAAGACATTTGCACTGATTTCCAGAGTTTTGGATCAGTCAATGAGAACGCCCGAGAGCCTAACACCGCCCTTGTGCGAGGCGAGGCAGGAGTTCAAGCGTACAATGATCGAGTGCAATATTTGTTGGTATGATGCGTGAGCATGAAACAAAGATAGGTCGGCTGCTTTAGATGCAGTACTTTGAGAACTATAATAAAAATTGGGATGGTTCACTTATTTCTAAAAATGAGCTTAATCTAATTCTGAAAGCTCTAACTACTGCCATAACTGTAACCTGAGCCTAAATAATAACCCTAATCCAAGTCAAACGCAACCAAAATTTCCACAGTAACTCTAACCGTAAACACTAATCTTAGTTCTAACCCTGTAGATCTGAACACGCCCAGAAGTATTAAAGCTAGCCCTAACACTAATCTTAGCCTAACTGCTACTCTTAAACTTCTCTGAAAACCTATACTTAACACTAAACATTCCCTTAAGCAAATGCCAACTTAAATCTCTGCTTCCAAAATTAAACGAAACCATAGATCTAACACTACCAGATGCGAATATCCCCTATGCCAAATTCGACCCATGCGGTCACCCGCACCCAATCGAGCGATTATTTGGTGTGCCATCTATCGAGAGTTATTGGCGATGTCTTCAGTTATCGCGCTAATTGGAATCAGCTCTGGCGATGGCAGATTCGCCGTTAAGAAGCATCGCCCGTGTCTAGACGTGGCGCTCTGTCCGTCTTCTCGACCGTCTCTGTGCACACGTACCTGTCTCTGTGTATGCGCACTTTCGATACTTGAATGAACGAAAAAATTGATCAAGCATTTTTGAGTGTGGTTGAATGAATCAAAGTGCAAAAGCCCGACTCTAAACTCTTCGCAGATTAAATAATACTCTACTGAACAGATGACTTGCAGGACTTACTACAATTCCTCTCTAACTTGACATGGCATGGCATGGCATAACCTGACCTAACATAACATAGCATAACACAACTTAACATAGCATAGCAGCATAGGATAATATAGCATGGCATAGCATAACAAGAGATGGCATGCCATAACTTGACATAACATAGCACATCATGGATCAGCACATCATCCCATAGCACAGCAAAGCATGATTCAGTAGCATATATAGCAGCATCGCATAACATTGCAAGATGAAATTTTGTCTCGGACAAAATTTCCCACGCGTGGACAAAATACCTGCGGGCGTTACTCCCGTGAAATAGGCTCTCGAACTTCATCCTAAAGATCTAATAACACATAACAACTTCAGGGCCGTGCCTCTGGGACTGTGGTACAGGTGACAAGATCGGGTAATAAGTGGACTATATGGGTTAAATTACCCTTAAAGGATCCTGGTTTAGGAACAGACGATAGTATGGCTTCTAAGCCAGCAACAACAAAAGCCACATCGGCATTCATTAAGGTATAAGTAGCAAAAAATAATCACGATTTCGCAGTCACCTGAATTCACGCTATTTACCTCATTACAACAGTGAAATGATTTCTTTCATATATAGCGACATCTGTGCCAATGAAGTGTATACAATGCTTCCCCCTGCAGTATAGATACCATGAAAACAGTAGAACTTTAATAGTGGCATATAACTGGCCTAATATGTCAATATACAATGGTCTATTGTCTGATGTTGCAGTCAACATCTTGTCATTTTGTCTCTTCTTTCGGCTAATCTTGGAACTTAGAATTGACATCGCAATAATGAAGGACAAAAGATGGAATGATACCTTGAAATTCCCGCTCTCGTCCTAATTAACCCTAATTAGAACCTCAGGTAGGTAAACTAATGTCATTCACTATGTGTTTCAAGCACCTGACGCATCACGTCGCTTTTAGAGCCGGAAGAAATCTCGTCATTCAAAATGGTCTCAGCCTCCTTAGCGATTCAGTGACACGATATAAAGATCAGGCTATTATATAAGTTTACACGCATATAATATACATAATATATCTTTGAAATATATTACCCATTCCAATTATATATTATGATCTATTATTACACACTGACCTACCTTTTCGGCCTGCTCTAGATGCAGGGTAGACGACTGTTTCCATACCTTGCAGGTGAGTTAAGGCGACATGAAGGCCTAATATTAGCACCAACAATCAATGCCTTCGACAGGTAAACCCCTCGACAGGTAATCAAAAGCCCGCACACATTGGGCCGTTATTAATGGCTTCACTTATAGCAACTGCTCGACGCATTGAGAGTACGTCAGCTCATAAGGGGCAAATTAAGCATGAGACTATACCATAGCTATTTGCACACTGTCAAATGCCTTACATTACAATACATTATCGCAATGATTTTTACTTAATATATATACATATATAATTATATATGTATTGTATATATATAGACTGCCTGATTTCAGGATGATTGTGGCTGGCTGTTATGTTATATCTTGTCTTGCACAACGTATACGGAAGGATATCGTTCTATGTTACTGTTTGACAGGTCCGTAAAGGCGCTACATAAATACGGTGATACATATACATGTTGCATGTGGAATGAAATTTCTTTTTCAGTTCCTTTACTTTCTAGTTTCTTTCCTTCGTTCGTTCGTTCCTTCCTTTCTTTCTTCCTTCCTTGTATCCTTCCTTCCTTCATTATCTTACTTTTACATTGTCTTGCCTTCCCTTACTTTACCTTAACCTACCTTACCCTCGATCAGCCTCCAGGGACGACTGAAGAAACCCTCCCCTCTCCCACAGAAAACGAGAATCTAAGTAGCAAAACAACACTTGGCAGCCGATACTACGCCGCTGACACGATCGTCAATCGGAGTAAGAAGCGTTTAGACGGAGCCTCTGGCTACGGGGGACGGGGTGTCAGACACGCGACCACCAGGTGCGGCACATATGCTGGCTAGTCGGTCGGCCGGGATCTGTCTTGGACTGCAGAGGCTGGAGCTTTCACTTGACCCCCGGCGCCGCTCCGGGTCAAACAACCACAGAAATCGGCACCGATTTCTGTCTGTGATGTCGACTGACGCTCTGCTTTAAGGGGGTAGACCTCGGTTCATCGCAAACTAACAGGAAGACAGAGAGACAGACACGCAGACAGACAAACAAACAGACAGACAGCTAGGCGAATGGACGGATAGACAGAAAGACATATAGACAGACGCACCTACCGACAGACAAAGAAACCGATACAAAGAAACACGGAGGCACCGACACAGCGAGATATAGAAACAGACATAGATAGATAGATAGATAGATAGATAGATAGACAGACAGACAGACAGACAGACAGACAGATAGATAGATAGATAGATAGATAGATAGATAGATAGACAGATAGACAGACAGACAGACAGATAGACAGATAGACAGATAGACAGACAGATAGATAGACAGATAGATAGATAGATCGATAGATAGAGAGAGAGACAGACAGAGGAGAGAGAGAGAGAGAGAAGAGAGAGATAGGGAGAGAAAAGAGATAGAGAGAGAGAGACGTACACAGAGACAGGCATCCACAGAGTTTATGACTGAAACAGAGACAGACAAAAAAATTGAAATCGAAGATCCGGTAGCATCTTTGATTCCCACATCCGTTAACACCTTTCAGCTACTATCGCTTTTCTCCATTTCTATTATTTCTTCATGGCTGTGCGTCTGTCTGTTCGTGTCTCTCTCCCTCTCTGTCTCTCTTCCAAAGTATCGTTTGTCTTGTCACGTGTCTCATATGCCTCTTTGTCCCATTTAGGCAGATTGTACATCTGTCTCTGTCTCTCTGCCATTTTAAATGCACCCTTTATCCCGTCCGTCTTTTTTCTATGGCTTTTTCTGAAGTTTTTATTGAACTTCCTCTATCATACGTCTCTCGACGCGTTAGTTACTATCTGTCTGACTGTCTGCCTGCCTGTATGTCTGCCTGTCTGTCTGTCTTTCTGCCTGATGGGACACGTGCTCTGTCGTTAGATTGCCTGGCTCCACTGAGGTCGTCTGCATGAGACGTCATAAAGTGAACAGGTGGACCTCAGCAGTTGGAGGATGGGATGGGCAACATGGAAAAGAGGATTGGTTATAGAAAGAGAGGAGTGGAGTAGTGAGCTGGGAGGGATGAGGAAGGAGGGAAGTAAAGGAGAGAGGGAGGAGGGAGGTGGAAGGAGGAAATAGAAGAATGGAAGGAAAGAGGAATAAGGGGAAGAAGGGTTAGAGGGAGGATGAAACGATTGAAGGTAAGAAGAACCGAACTAGGAAAAAACTAACAGGATAGTGAGCGGGGCATATGACGATGGGTAAGAGAACAATCTACTAGGCCCATAAGACGAAATGGGGAAGGGCCCGTTCAGAAGTATTTTCCAAAGCTAGAAGTCAGAGTCTCTCAAGACTTTCTCAGATGTCTTTGTAGAGCGTCGCATTAGATCAAATGTTTCGATATTGAATCTAAATCATTGGTATTGCGCCAGAATTGCAATGCATAGGATTCCAACACAATACACGTCTTGTGCTCTTTTGTAACCAGGTACTTAGAGCCAGTGGCGCGAAATACTTTGTGCGATGCGGTGGTGGATTGGCCGAGCGCTCGTCTAGTAACGCAGTGTGCAGAGATTCGAATCTCTTCTTGGACATACACTGTGTAGGGCTCAACACGAGTTTAACGCACACTTGCTCAGCGATATACATTGTTGCACTGAGGATTACGCATTAGCGCTATATGAATGATACGTAAATAAATTGATAAATTAATAAATTACTTACTACATTTAGGAGCCGATGCATTTATTGCAATTACATTTAAAAGTAGCTTATTCCAGGTTCATTGCGATGATCTTGCAATTAGTGATGTTTTCACCTTCGTTCGGAATCATTTGAATTGTCTAGATAGATCACCTAAGTGATTGCAAAAACAAGTCAAGAACAGTCATGAGATTCACAGTTTCGAAGTCAATTAGTCTGATTCACGCCTTCTACCCCACCACCTCTTCCCGATTGCGCATCTTTGGCAACCTGTGAACACCTGTTAAAGTAATTTCAGGAATTCATTTTTGGTTTCTCTGAATGGTTTCACTTGGTAGTGACACCTGCTGATAGCTCGCCCATCACTACAGCAGCGGTATGTAAATGTAAATGTACATTTTCGAAATTTCTTAGCGTCCCTTATTCATCGGAGCTATATCAAATCAAGTCCGCTAGAGCCAAGTTGTTTAGTCAGCTGCGATGCGAAGTCCGAATCCGTGCTTGAAGTCCTTAGGTTAGACTTGTAAAAATTTGGATTATGCCTAATTTCATGATGTATGCTCAACAACCATTCGGCATACTTGCTTATTTCGACACATCTATCACAACCCCGTATAATAATAGACTAACTGAAAATGTCTTGTCATTGGTCGGCACTCGTTTACAGTTTCTGGTTCTTCCATCTGGAACTTTCTACCTGTTCATATTTGTAACTCTCTTACCGAGACTCTCTTTCGTTCTAAAATGAAAACTTATCTCTTCCTGTCACTTTGTGGTTCCCCGGCGTCATGCACTTCGGAACTTCATCAAAAGGGAGTTATCAAATTCAAACTACACTGTAAAGTACCGTTTCGTGCCAGTTCTGGGGGCGGTGCAGCTATCATAATGTGCAAAGTATCAATCAGTGATCGATTCATAGTGATATCGCATTTGTATCAATTATCCTTCGACAGGACCAGTGGAGATTAGGAAGTCAGAAAAACCAGAAGACAGGCCAAGTCGCAAAAGATGCGCTCTAAGTTCGGACATGAAGGACATTATAAGTGCTTTTTATTTGGCTGTCTCTAGTTTCGGAACAATCTGTAGACCCTATACCTTGCATATTCGTCCTGTTTAATTTGACTCTACTCAACATACATTCTCAACATACCTAATTCAGCTCAGTTAGATAGCCTGAGAGTTGATAAAATCTGCAGCGCATCTAATGCATCCAAATCTGTTGCGCGTTTTAAAGTTTGTCGTAGGACCAGCGATGTTGTCAGCAGCGATTGTCTACACCGTCATCTTCTTTGCGTCCAGGGTTCAACGTCCGAGGTAGATCCTGAACCCTGGACAGCGCTTCCACAATGAAAACTCACCTCGCCGAATGTACCTCACCTTCCCTCACTGGATATAACTCAACCTTACCTTATTTTTCATACAGTTTGTTTGATTTTAGTTTGGAGTAACACAAGAAAATGTACAATGAATTGTGTTGACAATTGACAATGTGTAGCAGCGGAGAAGTAGTCAGCTACTTACGATGCTCTATAAATTGTCTTTTCTACAATAAATAGAATTAAGATGACACGAACTTAATATTGTATGTATCTGCATATACTGTATGTCTTGTTATATGAACCTGTTAAAGGCGATATATCAGAACGAGGATGATGACAATGACAAATAATCATATAGCAATGATAGTGATGATCACGATTCTGATTATGATGTTTATGATAATAGTGATGATGATGATAATAATAATAACAAAAACGATGATCATGGTAATAAAGAGACTGATGATAATGACGATGACCAGAAAATGTATCGGTGATGATGGCAATAAGCAAAAACCATCTTACTAATCGATGACTGAAGTTCAAGATCTGCCCAAGAACGAGGGTCATCAAAGCCCGTAGATTCTGAACCGGAAGTTCCTATTTTCGCCCGAAGTAAACAAACTTTCGGATGTGGTTCTGCCAGGTGGAAGGCTGGAGCAACGGAGAATTGTGGGAACAAGAAGGTGGAAAGACCAGACGGCGGTTGGAAAACAGTCTCGTCCAGCGACAACCTTGATATGGTTCCACATCCGGTCTGGGTTTCAGATAGCGGAAGTTCATTGACGCGACTGACCCGGTTGAAGCGCTGAGTCACAAGATATCCATCGTCTTTATCGTAATTTGTCGGGTTCTGAGTCCAGACTAAGGAAGACCCTGATCTGGTATCCTGTTCAGGTGTTTCAGAGACAGTCATGAATTCCGGGGACACCATTGCTGACTGGCTTCTGGACGAGGTGTCAAATGTCGTGAACTTTGCCGCTAAATCCGCGTCAAACGTTTGCTTGTAGCAAGACATGTATATGATGTGCACGACACACATCGAGTGTATACGATATCAGTTACTAACTCACTCTTCCATACTTTCACGATACACGACCTCGTGTGTATTTCTCAAATGCATTCTCTGAAGTAGCTGTATTTCCAGCCGATATGCTGGAATTATGATACGTTTCAACGCAAAGGCGATAAGTTACTACGCATCCGAAACAGACGCAGAAGTTTAACCATATGTTGGGTCTGCATAACCTTATCTAGAAGTAAGTTTTTTCCCGAAGCATATGCTAAAAAGCTTAAACTTGTTGTAGTTCACCGCTGCACATAAACTAGAATTGTGCAGCAGATATTTTTCCAAAGACGTTTAGCTAGATTTCAGTTGTATTTCAAAGCGTCGACTCCTTTTCCCACGGAATCACAGAACTAGTCCGCCAAAACTCTTAATCTAAAACTCATCTGTTACTTCGTGGTTAAAAAATAAGACGTTTGTTTACAGTCACGGGTACAAAGAAAGATTTGTAGTCGATGATTTCCTGCTTTCTGTTCGCCGAAGGTCCTACATGGTTGACTAACTCCACCTGACGGGTACTTCAAGAACCGGCTCGTAGCCCGTGGCCGGGTGAGGCTGGGGATAATTGATAATTCCGCGCAACTGCCGAAGTCTTCAAGCGGCGGCGAAGGATAAGCAGGCGTGGGAGGATGCATGGGGTTCGCAGCCCCCCGCCTTTTCAGATAGGTCATCGCCGCTCATTGGCCGCAGGTGGGCGGAGCTGGAGAGTTTGCGAATGGATCGAGGAGACAACGTGTGTTTGAAAGTCTCAAGTCAACAGATGGCGTAGCACTTAGATGTAATGTAAACTGGCATTTGGACAGCGCATCTGTTAAGAAAATACGCTATAAAATGGCCAGAAACATGCGCACGTGCAGAGATACATGGCTAAATACACACATCGATGAATATAGACATGCATGTACTCCATGTAGGCCTATATGCATTATGCAGCTAGATACAAAATGTATAGGTTTTATATAGCGACCGTATGGCCTCGACTCTGCTCATTTTGCAATGAATTTATCGGGTGAGATCCTTCACCACCGCTGCCAGTTTGAATGGGCGCCACGCCATTTAAGGTCCCCGTGTACGGACCGTACTAGCCCGAGATTTAAATCTCTGAATTAAGCCACGATCAGCACGCGAACCGGGGATCCTCACGCATAGAGGATCCTTGGCGTACGCGTTTACCGATATAGTTAACTAGACCAGTAATATAGCGTCTGCAAGTATCTTGTAGCAAGTTTGGCTGTCGTCGTTTCTCATCCTCAATGCAACACGGACCAGTGACTCTGAACTATCAGCTATCAGTCCTGCATTGTAATACATTGGTTGGGTTCTACGTGTGTGCAAGAACCCACCGGTGATGACTTTTCCAGCTTTTGAACATCATTTGCTGACAGATGAACTTGTTTTGCTTAATAAACTCTAATATCATTTATGTTGCGCCTTCGCGATGTACTTAGAAGGCGCTATAAAATGTCCAGTTACATTACATGACATTACATTATTGTGATTGTACAAGAGAAGAACAGATTTACACGAAATCTGAACATTCATTTTGTTGGAATAAAATGTTAAAGACAAAAATCGACAATATCAGTTGCGTATTTAGACATTTCAAGACAGACGGTGGCCGCTGATCCAACTCGATTGTGCTCGTTTCGTGTCTTGCAAAGTAGTTTTAAAGTTAACTGCATTATGAAAACACGCACGGAATTGTTGAAACAGCGACAGGAAGGTAGATTCTGTGAAGAAAGGCTGAGTTTTTGGCGATGGGGCCACAGCAGAGGGATGATTATAATTGGCTAAATACGCCACAGGGTAGAATAGAAATCTATTAACTGTGGCCTAAAATTGGGCGGTGCATGAAGTAGTCTAACTAACTTTTGTCTGTGATAAATTTCTAGTTACTGGCAAACATAAAGACTACACTGTCTACTTTAAAGAGTTTTTTGGATGTTCTTTGCACGTGGCTGCAGCTGATTCGGTTGAGACTTGATGGAAGGGAAGCACGAGCGAATAAACAAACGAGTGGACTGATAGTGGATTCAAAGGGCCCTCGCTCTATTGCATTCTGCGTCGCTTGTGCCAAACCACGTCTGCTATAAATACTCCAACTGTTGTCGTAACGTCGTAGTTGCAGGGGCTGACAGAGGACGAACTACGCTCGCGCATCTCATCGCCTCCCTTCCCTTCAGAGCTCTTTGCATCAGTACCGAAAGAGATCGACAGAACAGCTGCCAAGACAACTGGTAAGCTCAGTCATACATGTTTGTGTTGTAATTTTATGTAATGTAACGAACCATTACTGTGGAGTAAACAGATGAAATGTACCATAGTCTAATGGGATGAATGGAATGAAAACGAATGGTATGTAATCAGATGACAATGCCATGTCCGTACACGGGGCCTTAAATGGCGTGGCAACCATTCAAACGGGTAAAAGGATTTCACCCGATAAATTCATTGAAAAATGAGCAGGGTCGAGGTCATACGGTCGCTACAGAAATCGTGTACATCTACATTTATGTAATTTGTTGTAATGTAGTGAACATAAAAGGACTTGTCTATGATGAAATACAACAGTCATTAGGTACTGTGTCAACTCTGTTAGATAATGGTATTTAGCGAAGACTCCGATGGATTGGTTGTGCAAAGATTCAAGATTTAAATGCAAGATTCGAAAGAAAGAGGAACGAAAGAAAACCACGACTAGCCTAGACATAGACACTATACACGAAGACGTAATAAGACTTGGACAAAACTTGAGGAAAGCTTTAGTCTTGAGATATGGCCGAAAAGAATGGAGATCATTTATTCCTAACCATCGCTCCCATTGGCTGGCACCAGTAATTTATGATGATTATGCCGATGATTAGTCAACGAAAAATCAAACATATCTTACAGTAGCTAAAATAAAAATCCTGATGAACTTTGTAATAATGAGATGGTCGGTTAGAATCCATTCTAATTTGGAGACTTTTAAAACGCCATTATCTTTATACATAGTTCCTCCATCAGTCGATGGTCGCTTCGAAGCAAAGCACAGTCATGAAACTAAAGTGATGTCTTAGAAAGAGTAAGTTCAAACAAGAGAGATGGATAGATCATCGAATAAGCAAATCGGAGCCAAGAGAGATGAGTTTTTGATAAGGAAGACATAGATGACATTTGAAACAGGCTGCACATGCTTAAACATCTGAACAGCCACCGCTGGAGAATGCGCTGGAGCTGATCTATTACCTGTTTTAGGAAGACTTTAATGTTTCGGTAAATAAGCCCAGAACTTACAAAGACTTTAATACTCTCCGTAAATGCTCTTGCAAATGAGAGGCTGCCCAGAAAATCGGTAATAATTATTATCAGATGCATAGCGAATGAATGAGGCCGCGAAAGAAAGGAAGAGACCACATGGTAGACACACAACCAACTAGAACAGAAAGTAGAAACTGATTGGGAACAAAACAAGTTTGGGCTGAACACGGATGAGAGCCCAGGGCAAACGGGTGTGGCGCCACCTGGCTTTGCCCCGAGACAGAGACAGATAGACAGACAGACAGAGACAGACAGACAGACGAATAGTAAGATATAGAGGCGCTGGCAATATGTTGGATTCTGGAGGCGTTGTGGTAGATAATGCGTCGACTTTTAGCCATTCGCTGAAAAAGGAAATAAAAAATAGCGTCAGACTATACACTGTGTCCGGAAAAATTCCAAGGCTTTACGGTAAATATGAAAATAATTAGTAAACATTAATCGATTTTTTAAATTCCAAAAACAGTTTAATCCTGAAATATTATTGAACTATAATTTATGTTCAAAATGTCCGCCATTGGCTTCAACGCAAGCTTCGAGACGTACACGCCACTGACTAACAGCAGCATCGACGACCAGTTGATCAAGTTCATCCCAAGCATTAACAATTCGCTTGCGGAGTTCTTCGATGTTTCTGACCTTTGTCTTGTATACTTTCTCCTGCATTATTCCCCAAATTTTATAATCAACAGGATTTAAGTCCGGACTGTTTGGAGGTTTTTAAATTTTTAAATTGATTATTATCTACTATAGTTTTTTCATTCATATTTTAGAGCCTTGGAATTTTTCCGGACACAGTGTATATACAACGTGAAAGAAATGATTGTGCGGTTGTGTAAAAACTGATCGAAGATCGTAATCGTACAATTATATAGAGAATGTTTCTAAAGCTTAGTTCATCCATTGACGAATAGGCCATATGCGCGACCAATCTCCATTGGCAAACTCTTGCACACACATAGAACCTGACCAATCCACGGTTAACAGTGGGCGCCGAATTCAAAACTTGAAAACATCCAACTGTAAATTATGGGAAAATCATTTTGTTTCACAGTAGTCTTGTGTTGTCCAGTTGGAAACGTCTCTGAGAGTCTTTCTTGAAGAGGCGCTATATAAATCTGTGCTATTACAGTAACACTTACAGTCGTCTGAGCCTTATCCGTATCAGATGAAGGATCTGTGGAGATGGATTTCAACTCCTGTGTGGTGTCTTCGATTGGCTTCTGTGTTAATTGCAAGACAGTGAAAGCTTTAGGCAATCGCAATATTTCAACGATTATGCAACAAACACTGATCAACAGACAGACAGGCAGACAGATAGACAGACAGGCAGGCAAACGGACAGACAGACAGGTAGATAGGCCGACCAAGTGAATAAATGTGACTGACTGACTGACTTTCTGACTTACTGACTGACTGAATCATTGACTTTCTGACTGATTAACTTTCTGATTGACTGACTGGCTCACTAACTGACTGATTGACTGACTGGTTGAGATGGACAGACAGGCAGCGAGACCTAGACTCACAAGCATACTCACAGACACTCAAACAATTATAATGACATTCAGACAGACTTCAAACATTCAGACAGACAGAGACAGACAGAGACAGACAGACAGCCAGGCAGACATAAATACAGACAGAAAAAATCATAAACGCAGCCAGACAGATGCAACACCTTGCAATCAACGACTGAAGAGGTGAGTTCCAGAATCAGCTAAGTAGAAATTTTTTTAAAACGAGTTATGTGTGGAGATTTACTGCCCGTTTAGATGTTTATCTACTGCAATAAACATGCTGGGCCAAAACCTGTTAAATACCTGTTATTTTTATTACCTGTTATAAAGTACTTATTTATGATTTTATATTAATTAGGTAATTATAAATTACCTTTTATTTTGAAAGACAAAATTTGGCATGAGTTCCAAAAGCAGTTAAATACGCAGCCTGTTTTTGTGCCAAAACCTGCTGAGTACATTGACCACTCGCAAACGACCCTGGTGACACGTGGCCGGTCAAATAGCTGACATAAAAAGGAATATTGCGAAGCAATTCTGACTTCAGACTGACATGTAATTGATTGCAAAAATATGCAAGAAAAACTTCCATTCATGTCACAAAACGTTGTGTTCTGCAGTATAGACAAGATGCAATAGACATTAAAAGCATTTGCTGGCGAATTTTGCACACACAGTTATTAAGTGTGGAAAATCAGAATTTTTAGCATAATCAGTTGCCCTTGCAATGCTTTTTTTACAGAATGCCTAAAAGATCGAGATGTAAACATGTTGTTAGACAAAAGGGGATTTGCTTAGATTGTTCTGAAAATCTTAAAAACGTTTTTGACCCTGTGTTGTCAACATCTGGACATTATACCAATAATATGCAAAACAGTGAAGATTAAGAACACACACGGTTTACTGTTAATTTTAATAAACACTGTTAATTGTACGGTGAATCATTAACTTTTTTGTTAAGCTTCGAATTTTTAGTTTGTGCCAAAACCGGTTAGGGACAAACTACTAATCCTAACCACAACCTATGCCTCAGGATTTGTGAATTGCTTATAAAGAAACACGTATTTATGAGGCAAATAATGGAAAAGCAAACTTTCTATTTTGTGAAGCAGAATTCCGAGAAATGAAAGTACTTTTATCTGGAAACTAGTATTTGTACTTAGCAGGTTTGGAGCTCAGTTCTTCAATTGGAATCCCACTCTCAGGTATTGTGTGCGCATATGGCATCCGAGCGGCGCTTAAGTCAAAGTTCTGGAGGCTAAAAGCACCATTTGTGATGGTGTTCAGTATCGTTCCTAATCGCGTCCAGGACTAAAACCATTTCCTCAGATTCAGAAGTTTTCCAGCCAGCGCTGTCATTGCGAGATTCATTGACACGCAATGTGCTATGCATTTGCATCGACGATGCAATAAGAGCTTTTCGATAAAAGTGTAGCTACGCAAAACCGGATGTGAGTTGAAATCGGAACCTAGTTTACGCCGGAAATGGATTTCCTTTGATTCCGGCGTGTCTTCTATAAAAATGCGAAAGCTCAGTTTATGTTGCTTCTTCTCTTTTGTTGTGAGACTGTAACTCATGAAGACAATAGAAGAAGACCAGCAGTCCTTTAAGCCAGTCCCAAGAGGAAACCACGGGGACGAAGCGTTGGCGACTTCATTTTTCTTAGTCTCAGCATATGATGGCGAGTGACCTTACCGCCTAATCTTTGCATTGTCAGTGTACTCATTATAACTGAATCGGCTAAGTGCCAGGTAGTAGATAGGCAGTAAGAAAGCTCAATTTAAGTAATCTTGGCTCATTTCTCCATATTGTGATGGAATTCTTATGGAGCAAAAACATTCATAAAGTACAAGTACATATAATACTTCGGGATTTTAAAACTTATTGGAGAAGTGGTAAAGCATCTGGAACGGCCGCTACTCGTCAAGTTCTGACACGAAGAATGTGCTGTGGAAAGCAGCTGCATTGAAGCGTTGAATTATCAATGCCAAGCATTGAAAGAGATATATCGTCTGTCTTGCATCACCAGAAACATTACTGAGACCATGACCTAGTGCTGGGATGAAGGCATACCAGCATCATTAAAAATAAAATTGTTTTATTACAAAATAGTTCTTTAACGAATCCGAGTGACCAGTCCTTTCCCTCGCCGCCTGATCTTCCCACCGACAGTGTACGGTCAATGTACTCATTTTTTGCCAAGTTCACTAGCGGGCTTTAGTGTAACAGAAATCTTGGGATATCACTCTGTTCTTGAGGAGATTTGAACTCCCAACCTCTGGGTTGACAGTCAAGCGCACTGTTTGCTAATCTATCAATCACTCAGTCCAATAGATAAAGGTAGCAAACACTGACTTACTAACGTATTGGTTCCCCACTTGGCGCAGGTCGAAGGATGGACGCCAATGTCTGCAACAGATATTATCCAAAACCACCTGTTTTAAAAAGTGATATCTACCTATATTAGACTGTTTACTAGCAGATACGTCGATCACAACTAACTAATACCGGTAACAACAACAGCAATACCACTACTACTGCTGCTGTTGCTACCACTACTACTACTACCACTACCACTACCACCACCAATACTACTACTATACTACTACTACTACGTACCTACTACCAACTCCAACAACTAATTGCTACCTTCTTCCCACTGCCTTCTACACTCTACCGTCTACCTACTACATGGTACATATTACCTACAACACCAGCAACAACAACAATAACATAAACGACGACTACTACTACTATTGCTAATAATAATAATAATAATAATAATAATAATAATAATAATAATAATGATAATAATAATAATAATAATAATAATAATAATAATAATAATAATAATAATAATAATAATAATAATAATAATAATAATAATAATAATGATAACAATAACGAATCAGGATATATGTGTTGCAGCAGAGTTGAAGTATCATCATGCATCACGTGATACCATTCTCGATCTTGGCGTTTCTTGTGTCGCATCAGTTCCTGTCTCAGCTATCCTCCTCCTCGTCATCCTTAGTCTCCGCACTGGCTGTTCCATCCTCCTACTCCTCATCCGTTTCTTCTTCTTCCTCCTCTGACGGCGGTGGCGAAGAGGACCCTCCGAAGCTGACTGGTCTCTTTTTCGGGAAGCGCAGCCTCAACCCGAACATCAACCACCTGCTTTTCGGACGAAGAAGTGGTGGCGTCAGTAACCACAACATGAAAGCAGCCAGGAGGCTGATGAAGGACGACAGAAGTAATGGAGCAGTCGATGACAACAGGTTCAGCAACAGAGGAAGATGGAAAATGATGCGGTGGCCGCCCATCCAACTACCACCCCAGTCGTATAACTAGACTGAAGATAAACCACGTAAAAGAAAATATACTTTGCTTAGGCCTATTCTTTTAAATATGATTACTTAATTCAGTATATGAATATAATTTTAGTTTATTAGACTCGAATGTAGGCCTACAGGTATGCTAAGTTTCTAGGCCGAAGCGCTGTTTATTGATCCCTATTCTGATTCATTTATCTGTTTGTCGCTTTTATTTATTTATTTATTTATTAGGCATTTATTTATTATTATAATTATTTTTACATCCGAAAGAATTTTTCGCAAGTGTCATGCAAACACGATATTAGATTTAATTATTGAATTTTTTTAGTTAATTAATGAAATCGAGACTTGTCAGCATTGGAGAAGCAGGGGTAATCGAAGTCCAGTCAGCCATTTAATTTTAGAAAAGGGTGTTCCGCTTTTGTTACGCTGGTCTTATCATGCCTGCGCTTGAGCCGAATATTCTAGCTTAGCATACTCCGGTGAGGACAGGTATTATTGAACTAACCCAATGCCATGGGCATATTTCTTTGCTGCACAAAATAAATAGAAAATGGTCCCTTGCTTGAATATAGATACTTTATGTAACCCATGGATTTTAAACCCAGAATAGCAGCTGTTCATCATATCTATATATATTGTTAACACCAAATAGTCTTCTTAGACTGTTGCGTTTTTCTGCCACTGGTTTTTTGCTGGAACCTAAGATCACGTGCCGTCAGCTGCTGTGCTACTTCTATTTGGAACTGTCTACAAAAAAAGCTCGACTTGCCAACTCGCTTTCATCATTTAAATCATTTGTCAAGACTCACTGTTTTTCTCTGACCTTTGCATGACTCCGTCTTGGTCCCTAGCGAGCATTAATCCGGCGCCACATAATGAAATTTACTGACTTTGTACTACATGTAATAAGTACTTTTATTAAAAAACAATGTTAAGACCAAACGAGAGGCCCGATCTTCGAGACCGAAAACAGTCAAGACCAAGAATCGTAGTCGTGATCGTAATCATGAACTCGAGATTTCTAAAGCGCTACTTAAGACTAACTGCAGGGTACCAGCTTATTCACGAGCGCTGCGCCAAGTCAGAGGGTTGTCCAAAGACGCCATGTGAAGAACATAAGTCCGGTTGCCAGTAAACCAGAGAGAGAAGGGGGAGATAAGAAGAAAGAATCTAAGGTAGAGACTGCTAACAGAAGAAATTGGAGTGGAGTTTCGTAATGAACACACAAACCCATCTTGATGGACTGACTTAATCAAGTCGAAGTCGTTTCCTTTTCCTACAGCGGGGTTGATATATTTTAAAGACCAGCTTCCGCTTCGTAGTGGTGGCAGACATTCAAGTTAACGCTGAAGAGAGAACACTACTACCGCCATCTGGCGATTAACCTGACCGACATTAGCATTTGCAACCACTTTACCCAATGCTTTGTAGCCCCGCAAAACCTTTGACCCACAATCGAAGCATTCTACCAAGCCATAACTTTAGTTCACTCTCCCCGATCAACAGATCCTGAATCCGGTTGAGATTGAGAATAGTAAGGCGCTACATAAATGTTTGGTTAAAATAGAGGCTGAATCAAAGCTAAGTCTAGGTTATGAGACTTTTATGAGTTGGTTGCATTGACTTTCGAAAGGAAACAAATGACAAAAAGTATTTTATTTAGGTAAAATCTGAAGCTTTATAAATGTTACAGCCAAGGCAAAAATATTCTTTGATGTTCTACTAGTATGGGTTAAATGAACTTCATTGCACTTATCACTCGTACTTATTGTGTAGCCCAGAGCAATGGTTTGTTGACAAGCACGCAAAAGTCTACGTTAGAAGTTTCAGAGCTTTAACAAACGAGACACGAATCACTGGACGATAGGCAGGAAAGGTCGGGTTCTGTTCCAGGTCAAGAACCAACGGTCAGCTATCTTCTTCTATAGGCTTAACTGAAATTTAACTATTTGAGGGATCAGTTTTTTCAAATTTTGTTAGTTTATTCCGTCAGTAACTTCTCTTTTATATGGAAATTCAATTCCGGGTCCTAATCTGGAATGCGATACGAAGACGTCGTCGCTAACCTTCAGCCAATCGACTGAATGTATTTTCTGTGCGTGACTGTAAGGAATTGACAGCTGCGGCGATCTGGTTTAAACGTTGATAACATTTAAGAAAAATGTGAGTTTGGCTATCATTTTAAGTGGCGCTTATGTGCTTTAACTTCGGTCTTTTAATGAGACCCTGAATATATCTGAAATGAAAGTGAGAAGAAATGACGAAACTATAATGTAGTGAGTAATGTAGGACAAACAAGGTTTGTCTTCAGTTGCCTCGGTAGTCGGGCATGTTCTCTTTGATCGCCCTCTGGTAGCCTAATGGAAGTAAGATTTATAGATGTGTTTGGTGGATCGAACGTTAAGTAAGAAAACATAACATGACATTCGATGAGAGGAAACCCTAAGAAATTTGGGACAGAATATTTGATTCTCTGATTTTAGCAGTTATTATAAAATGCGATTGCAACAAATTCCACTATAACAATTTTGGTGCGTTGCACATACTACTCTAGCGATCAAGGGCGGAACTAGGATTTCAGCAAAGCCGTTTCGGTGATCTGGAAGCTATGCCCTCAGTGGAGTCTAGGGACTTTGCATCTGGTCAGGGGTCGGGACAAAGCCCCCTCAATCTGAGGGTTTTATCTTACAAAATAGGCCTACATAATTTGGGATATTCTAGTCCAGATGATAGATACCCTCCCATAATCCATTTACTATAATTATAAACATTCACGACCCCTAGACACAGTGACTTAGGTCGAGTCACAGTTACCGAAAACTTTAGCAATTTCTCAAAAGTAGCCGCGAAGAAACCTACATATTTAAAAAATGTATTTAGTTTTTATTACTCTTGATTAAAAGAAGCAGTTTTCTTCAAGTTTTCAGCAATTCCAACCCAAACAAGTTCAGTATCAAACTCAGTTTTTCTTTTCTCCGACTTTATGAGTGTTTTCTCAGATACGGTCACATACGAATGGAGGAAATCAAATCAGCGCCATGTTCTCTGGTTCTTTGAATCCGCCCAATCTAGCGATGTATATAGGATGTGTATAGGTTACGAGATGTATGCAAGACACACCACAACCTCTACCAAATGAGTTTGCATGAACATCATCAATATTTAAGGCCCTTACCATAGGATATTGTTCTCATGTTGGCAATTTCAACAACCGTCCTGGGCAGAGAGATATTTCAAAATTTCCGTTTCATTTGCGACAACTAGCGACTCAGCTTTAGAAACTAGTCTCTTCTGGGCATTCATAGAGTCGATGAAAAGCAACAGCGTGAGGTAAACTGCGTAACGTAGGGCATGTAAGTACGTGTATATGTATGTATGTATATATGTATGTATGTATGTATGTATGCATATATGTATGTATGTATTTATATACGTGCATATTTAATTATGCATACTTCGACGACATTTCGCAGTTGTCAATCGATCGGCCTTCGAACTGTCAACCGGCTAGATTTGTAGCGTAGAAGAAACACACAGTCTTTGATTTTTGTTTGTATAATTAATGAAGCTAACAGTAACTGCAAGTAGGCGATCAGCGCCTGAACAAACAAGTCAACAACCCTGCTGACTCGTCGATGTGACGTCGTGGAAAATTCCATCAAAAAAGCAGATTCAAACCCTGCTAACTCTACAGCATAATATAACGTTCACAGTATGTACGTATATCTACACGTATGCATGCATACATGTAGGTATGCATGTATGTTAAGTGTGCATGTACGTACGTACAAACTCATGCATGTGTATGTGTGTTTTGACCGGTCATAAGTTTGGAGTATTGTTAGCTGAAGAGCCAACACTACTTAATAATATAGTCATGTATACGCCGAGAGCTGTTGAGCGGCTTCTTAAGGCGCTTACATAAATAAATACACGCCTACATGAAAACGACAAGAATCCAAGAAAAAGAGAGATACGATGGGATGTAAGCAACACTAAGCGCTGAAGTAAACAACAGAATAGTTGCAACACAGACAAAAACACTGCAATGCAAGATAGTGCATTAGAGCAGTGTGAAGTAGGCCCTCAGTAGAGTAGATTTAGAGCGGGGTTAGAATAGATTTAGAGTGAGGTCGAGTGGTATACAGCAAAATAAGTAAAATACTTTAGAGTGTAGAGTAAAGCGGAACAGAGTATAGTACAGGAGAATACAATATACTCCAGCATACTGTAGTACAGTATAGTTACATTTAGACTACTGTTGAATAAATTTCAATATTCATAATACAGTCGAATGCAATACACATGAGACGAACGGTAGATGGCGACTGTGTTGTTGATTTTTTGAATTGAATCGATTCGAAGAAATCCGTTGCTTGTTGTGTATAATCTCGACGCTTAGTCTGATCGAATTCGATACCCTTCGATCACGTTCACTGATCCGTAGAGGATTTGGACCAGTGGCTTCGTGGCAGCTGGTCGCTGTCCGTGGTCGTTACGCCAAACAGCTCTGCGCTCGACAACTTAATTGGCTTCACACTCAATAAACCAAGGTTCAGTGGGCCAGTGCGCATGCGCGTTCGCGGTATCCGGTACAGCGTTCGACGGCGCATGCGCCAATTCGATCGAAGGGTCAAGGGTTGCTTGTCGTTCATATTCATCTGTAAGATTGTTACTCTCTGGATACAGCAAACTTTACTGTGTACTTAAGCGACGACAGATTTTGTTTTGTGATGCGGGTGATGCTCTGGCACGTTAGAGCCAAACAGTTCAATGTATGCATGTATGCATGAATGTATGAATGTATGCATGTATGCATGTAGGTATGTATGCATGTATGTATGTATGTATGTATGTGTGTATGCATGTATGAATGTATGAATGTATGCATGCATGTATGTATGTATGCATGTATGTATGTATGTATGCATGCATGTATGGGTGTATGTATGTTACTTTCAGTTTCTTAAATAATCTATACCTATGGCCTCGAGTCGCCTCATTGGTGCTAATTCAAAGAAGCTCTCCCAGTGCCTTTCCAGTGATGATCATATAAGCTTCAATTAGGTTTCTTCTGCTCCTAGTTCTCCCTAACTCTAATGTTGATCAAACCTCAGGTTGAGTAAGCCCTTTTTGCTGCTCCAGCACACGCCTTGAAGGTTTTGCACTCTTATGCATGATTAATTCCTCATTAAATTATTCCTCATTAAATCCCAATGCATTTCCCCTATTTCATACGAAAAGTCTTTGTTTCATTTTCTCCATAAGCAGGACTGAACACTTTTTCAAATTAAAAAGCATCTGCTAGTCCTCTGACCATTTGTACTTTCTTATAAGATCCTCTTGAAGTATCTCTGCTTCTTCATCCTCCCCCACTGCTCTAACAGTTTTGTATCATCCATAAACTTAGAAATCTTGGAAGAAATTTCATCATCTATGTCGTTAATAAAACTTATCAACAGCACTGGCCCAGTCATTGATCCTTGTGGCACTTCTCTTATCACTCCTGTCCAGCCCGAGTACTTTTCTCCTATGCCCGCCTTTGCCTTGTGTCTAATAACCAGCTTTGAATCCATGTTGATCAAAGCTTAGGTTGAGTAAGCCTTTTTGCTGCAGGTCCATTTATTCCTGTTCACTAATCCCACATCCTTACAACTTTTTGACCAGCTCTACATAACTTCTTGGCCAGTTTTTTTATTTCTTCAGTCCGCCGCCGTCTTTTATCTCCATCTCCTTCTCGAGACTTTCCTCTTTTCTTCCTTCTGTTCTTCAGCGCCGTCTTTTTACCTCGTCCAATTCCGTCAGCCTCTGTTACACGTATCCGACCCCTCTTCTATTTCCCTTCACCTAATCCCTCCTAATCTTCTTCACTCCTTGTCTCTTACCCCAACCCATTCCGGCACAGACGCTCTTCTTCATAATCCGAACGAATCTTCTCTTCAGCCATACAATCGTCCACCTTCGCTTTCTAACCGAGGCTCCTGGAATCGAACGCTCTAATGAGACGCCGACAGGGTGTACCCCCGCTCCGCCTAAAACAAACACACACACAGACATATAGGCTTAGACATAAATACAAATAGGCCTACAAATACCGATGCAAACATAGACACTTGTAAGCAAACATCAAATGCGTCGAGGTCTATGCTGCATTATGCATACTTTGTTTGACATCATGGAAACTTAGTTTTAGGTCCAAACTGAGCAGTGACCTGGCTTTCACATTTCTGGCTCTTTAGGATTAAGCTACTGAAAATGGCCGTTATTTGTATACAAGCCTTTTAAGGCTCTTAGCAGATCTCTTTCTGCAGACCTGGCCTGGCCCAGCCTCATTAGCCAAACCCACCGTTACGGAACTCTAAAAGACAGCCCTAAACGTAACTAAAGCACCCTGATTATGTGTAATTGGGATAGACTTGTAGGTCTATGCTGGTGTTGGTAGTAGTCAATAGCACTGGCCAACACATAATTTGTTGCCTCAAATGTTAGAACTGTTTCTGGGTATATTTGACCTGCTGATTCCAGAAAAGGCACCAGTTTTCTCTCAGCAGGTCTAGTTTTCGAGATATAGAACATTATGCCATATACCAGTCCTTGCCTCTGCTCGCCCATAAAACATAAGGCTATAGCTATAATTATGTAGTGCTCAATTTATTATGTGATACACTAAATAAACATAATAATGCAAATACTTAAAAGAAAATGGTAGTACCTGAAACTGTACTTATATGATACCAAACAGAACAAGTTTGTTATAAAAATTTCAAATCATTCGACACCGAAGAAGCTCCTTTTGTACGATTTCCGAGTGTGGCATCTGCCGGAACAATCGCGCATAATATTCCAGCAATTGTCTGCCATCATGTGTGCATCCCATCTTCCTTGATATCGATTTTCCATTGTTTTGATGTCTTGGTGAAATCTTTCACCTTGCTCTTCGCTGAAGTCACCAAGATTCTCTGGAAAGCGATCTAAGTGACTGTGGAGATAATGGACTTTAATGCTCATGTTGCAGCCAAGCTTGTTGAAATGAAGAAGCATATCCTCTACTAGTTGTGCATAATTGTCTGCCTTCTTGTTGCCAAGAAAATTTTTAGTTACAAGAACAAAGGAAGACCAGGCACAAGATTCGATTTCATTCATTGATGGTATGAAAAGTGGGTCATTCATAAGTTGCCTGATCTGTGGACCATCGAAGATTCCAGCCTTCAATTTTTCCATTGTAATTCCTGGTAACTTGTGTACTATGTATTCGAAGCATGAACCTTCTTTATTCAAAGCCCTGACAAATTGTTTCATCAGGCCTAGCTTTATATGTAGTGGTGGCAGTATGATCCTATCTCGTGCCACCAAAGATTCCTTGATTACATTTTGAGCTCCAACCACCATGTCTTTCCTCGAAGGCCAATCTTTTCTTGTCCAATGTTCATGCTTGGCTCTACTGTCCCAAAGACACAAAAAGCAGGGATACTTTGTGTAGCCACTTTGTTGACCAAGGAGGAAATTTACCATCTTCAAGTCTACACAAATTACCCATTGATGTTCTTTGTATTTTATCTTTTCCAGTACTAAAGAGATGGCATTGTACTCTTCTTTCATCCTGATGGAGTGACCGATTGGAATAGAACCAAATTTGTTGCCGTTATTTAAAAGCACACATTTCAGACTACGTTTTGAACTGTCGATAAAAAGACGCCACTCATCTGGGCTGTAATCCGACAGACCAATTTTCTTCAATAAGTTGCTGATGTCATTACAGAATACTAGGTTGTTGTCTTCGGTAAAGAATGGCAGCAAATCCTTTTCTCTGTTTCTATAAATTGTAATTTTCGTTCCAGGCTGAAGTGCATTCTTTTCCTTTAGTCTGGACGCAAGCAATTCAGAGGACTCTTTGGAAAGATTTAAGTCCCTGATCAGATCACTCAACTCTTTTTGGTCAAAACGTTCACTGTGTGAAGTTGATTGGAAATCACTGTCACTGCCCCCACTTTCTTCACTTTCGTCATCTTGTCCGATATTGGACATGCAAGTGTCATCGTCTGAGAGCTGAGGTAGTTCGCGAAAAGGTGGAACTGGTACAATATCCGAATGCGGAACAGGTCTCCTGGCTGAAGGTATATCAGGGTAAGACAACTTATGACGATTATTTCGATTGATGCCTATGATATTAACCATACAAAAGTAACAGTCGTCGAAGTGGTTTATCTGTTCCCTCCAAACCATCGGTACACCAAATTTCAGGCAGCTTCTCTTTCCAATTGTCCAGTGGCGCAATTGTTCAATACAAGTTTTGCATACTGTATGAGGAGCCCATTGCTTATCTTGATCTCCAAGTTTGACACCAAAATAACCTACATATGCTCTTTTTACAAACTCAGAAATCGGTTTCCTGTTTGCTTTTAGTGTGTATTCCCCACAAATGTAGCAGAATATGTCTGGATGGTTAATGCAGCTCCGTCTGGAAGTAGCCATAACCTTAAGGATGTTCGCATCTGAGGAATTAAATGACTAACCTAAAAAATAGTAAGAACATGTAGTTATTTAATGCTCACATTCACAGATTGTTCTTGCGACCAACTCTTAATATGCCCTAAGACGACTGCGGCTGCTCTAGCTTTCAGGAGGCGGTTTATATAGGCTATAAATGCTGACTTCAGCATAATCTATTTACATAGTTCGAAACCATGAAACGCTGTATAAGCACAAATAAATTCTAAATGAGGCCATGAATTTAGTGCTGAGTAAGCTGTAGGCTACGGAATAGTTATTTCATTGAATCAGCAATATCTCAGCACGCGACAAGATATGCTGATTTTACATTATAAGGATGTAGGCATTATATGAATCAGCAAGAATTATAATTAGCCATAAATAAAGCTTATTATGACATTTTAGTTTTGCCAAAGACATCGTTTAAAGAGTGGACTGGGTTTCTTTACAAAATCGACGATATCTGAGAAACTAGACCTGATGCACTCAATGCAATGACATTTTCTGAATCAGCGCCCAAAATTACCCCAAGAACAGGTCTAAAACCGAAGGCAACAAGAAAAAAAATTTTTCTGTTGGCCAGTGTAGTCAGTGTGTTCTGCTTGAATTATCCTTTCCAATTCTCTGGCTAATTTGTTTCCTTTGTTCCACGATGGTATTGCACTTGAATGGTTTTCAACTTTTCGACCTCTGGCTCAACTGGCTTCGTCCTTCTCTATGCCTTCATACATCAACCTGTCGCTCTAGCTGCCTGGGGTTCTATGAAGGGAGAGGACCAGCGATGGAGGCAAGGATGACAAAAGAACGAGACGAAGAGAGAAAGAGAAACATAGGCAAGACGAGGAGGATGAGAAGAAGACGAAGAAGAAGAAAGAAAAATAAAGAAACACGAAGAAGGAGGAGGAGAGAAGAATATAAAGAGGAAAGAAAGAAAATACAGAAAAAGAATAAAAATAAGAAAATTAAATAGAAAGCAAACATAGGATAAAAACAACCCACAAGACAGAAAAACAGACCATCAAACAGGGTCTGATCTTAGGATGCAGCTGCTTTGACCTTAACCTGTAATTATGTCCACTTGCGTCATGGCCACACAACTTAGCGAAAATAAGACGCATTCTGACGCCAGAAATGAATTCGAAGTTTTCAGAAGACACCTAGGAATATGAACCAACGAAAGTCACACACACACACGCACGCACACACACACGCCCATACGCACACACACCAGCCTCTGGAGCAGAGTTTGATTGATTTATTCGGAAATCCATGTCGTCTACTTGCAGGTGACGTGCACAAAACTGCTTCCGGTAACAGCCAACTGCGCATTAAGAGTCGTTCAAGGACCTTTTTAAGATACGCTGAAAGTACTTATACGGATTCCTAGCCCTGATCGAAAGTCGTAATATACAGTCTATGCACATAACGACGCTCCTACAAACATGTCTCGCAAAAGCACAGACTAATGTGGCGAGAAAGTTCAAAAGCGCGAATTGTCTGGCACAATTAATCGCAAACTCCGATATTTCTGAAGCGCCAAAAGGCTAAGTTATAGGAACCAATTTATTCACATGACATCGAGCAAAAAACGAAAGACATGTTGGGTCAAATTTTGTTCCATATCAAGTCAGACAAATAAATAAGTGTGCAGCACGATAATCTATTCGGTAGCGCACTGAATTTCCAATCCAACAATTGCGGTTCGAGCCTGCTGAGGGTACTCCGTGTTGTAATCCTAAATAAATTATTTGTGCACACGTTTTTGCCCCTCAGACTCAGATTTACTGAGTCTGCGCGCGTATTAAGTGTAATAAATAAAAAAAATAAACACTATGGCCAACAGCGAGAACTTACACTTTGGCTAATATTCAAAACTGCAATCATGTTTAACTCATTGCTCATATTTTTGCAGATGAAGATTAACCGAATCCCAACAAATAATTTTGAAGCTAATCTGCACAATTGTTTCTGATTTGCGTGACGGCAGAATAAAACCCAATATTGTCATAAAACAATCGCAATTAATATCACAACTAATTATGACCTGAACGAAAGCAACAGCCTGTAATGAGCACCAGCTTAGTATAGACCCACAATTGTGGGATCACAGAGTAGCTGAGTGAGTATGCAAGTATCAAGCATCAAGTAAGTTAGCTGTTGAGGTTTTCTTATGAGAAGTATTCTAAACATGTTCAGTCGCTTTAAAAGCTGCAAGAGTCTTTATATAAATAGGTTTCAGTCACAATATGAATAAACAGTATTTTGTCTCCGAGAAGCCTCTGCACAAACAGAGCTGTTTACTTAAGCAATCATAGCTGACCTGGCCTGGTTGCTGCAATTCGGGGCAGCTGTACAGCAATTAGTTCACTAATGTAGGCCAAGGTAATCTCAGCCACTGCTGTCACTGAGAGTTAGTTTAGCAGTAGGGTTTCTCAGCAAGGGTTAGCCAGGTACTTCCGCATTCAGTCGACCAACAGTCGTTTACGCCTAGTCTAGGATTTGCTCAGAAGGTGTTTACTTAAAGATTGCTTGACTTTGCAAGAGATACAGAAGAGAGTGAGAGAGACTGTGAGTGAGAGAGAGGGAGGGGGCAGAGGGAGAGAGAAATAGGGAGGAAGAGAGAAAGAGAGAGAGAAAGAGTGAGAAAAAAGAAACACAGAGAAACACAGAGAGAAACAGAGAGAGAGAGAGAAAAAAAAGAAGAGAGATAGAAACAGAGAGAAACAGAGAGAGACAGACAGACAGAGAGAGAAAAGAGAGCGAGAGAAACAGAGAAATGGAAAGAAACAGAGAAACAGAGAGAGAAACAGAGATAAAGAGAGGGAATGCTAAACAATTAGTTGTTCTCGGTTGAGTCGTCCTATATTCAGGCAGAATAACACTATTCTGTAAGCTGTATTCAGTTGGGCTGATAATGGACTTAGATAAGATCTAAGGTAGTCGTTTGAGTATATTAGCCTCTATAGTCGTCGGAGTTCTACAGAAGTCGTAATGTTCTCGTTTGTTGTAGTGTAGTTTAGGCGAAATCTTGTATACATTCGAAAGACACTCGTATTCAGAAAAAGAATATTGAAACTATCTGCAATTCCACACTGGTAACATGAATGACACAGCGAATAATTGCAGTCGACTATTAATTAGTTCATCAACTAAAATGAGCTCAAAAGAGAGCTGGGAAGAATAGAAAGAAAAACAGCTTAGTAGAATTAGATTCAGAATCAGGTAATCGGGTTAACGAAAAGCTGACATTAACCATTTCGTAATTAATTGTGGAGCACATCGTTCCATAGTAGCTTCTATAGATCGGTTAGTTATGTTTACGAACGATGAACAGTCACGATGTAGCCTCCTTGGCCCCATGGATATCTTTCTCAGTCGCGTGTTTGGTAACACTAAGCGCTAATGTGCATTTCGGAAGACTACATGCACACTATTATCTGATGACAAGCCAGCTTTCTAAGGGACGTCATATTTGCATCCTTTTCGTATACCACTGTTAACAGTCACATGAGCCCAAGACACTCGTATGAGTGTATGAGATGAGCGGAGAGGCTGCGTTGAGCTATGTGCAGACATGCACAGGAAGGACTAAGTAATTATTGTTAACAGTAATGTCTTGAAGGAGTAGAAACAAATGTGGCAAGGCGCTCATAGAAATCAGTTGTCTGGTAATAGAGAAAAGCTGCTGTAAGTATACCTGGACATTTACACAATGTCTTCTAAGAATTACTCGATGGAGCTTTTCGCCATACAGTAATGTGCACATTGTGTAATTATTAGACAAAATTGCCCCTTGGTAATAGATGACAAATCAAAGCGCGGTTTATTTCTGTGAGCGTTTTGGCTTTACTTGTGTCTGCTTGTAAAGCGAACTAGTTCTAATAGCCCAGAATAAACAAACACATAAATTATCTAGTACATGAGTTCTGTCCCACTAAAGAAACACTCCTTAACCTGGCTATCCTAACAGATCACCATTATTGCATTTATTGTGCAAGACTGCCAGACATAAAAGGTACAATATCAGTTCTTAAATTTATGTAGCACCAGTCACCAGTATAAAATGGCATGCATCAACTATTGTAGTTGTTAGTGAGACTTACTCAAGGTCCTTACACAGTTCCCCTTAATCTTTAGGTTGGGCTGTGCGTGTTTGAGGGAGCCCGCCAGAGGTGACTCTTCTAGTTACCTGAGCATTGTTTGCTTACTGATGAACATTTGTTCTTAATGACTGAAATGGTTCTAGATAGTATATAGAGTGCCTCTGATTAGTTTAGGCGCTGTACAAATTTACGATTACTATTTCCGGAAGGGTTTGAATCCGCACAGTCCGCGTTACCTGGCGTACGTTCAACAAATCGGCTACCTTGTACTAGACTGCATTATGAGTGCTATGAATTATCTGCTGATTTCAGACATTACAAGGCATCGTGCGATGGCTTTAAGTGTATACAGATTCAATCCACAGCAACGTACATGCAGAGAACCCACGTAGCAACGGAATCACCATTAGCAAAAGCAGCCAGCATTACCTGTGCCGTGGCCAGCAGCATTATCATTATTAACAGCCGCATCAGCAGCAGGTGTAAACGTGCATCCGATAGCATTGGTGTCGTTCTAGTTCCTCGTTCTGTGCCTGATGCCCTGATCAGGAAAACCTCTTTGGCGACACAGACTTCGCGTTAATAAGCTGTGTTGAATATTACATCGGAAGCCGCTAGACATCAATGCCCAACAAACATCCATGGCAGACAGCAAATCTCTCGACACTTTGACTTCATTCAGTAATAATGCAGCTAATAACGAGATAATACAGCTGTTCCTCTTTGCCATTTGAATTCATCTGCTCCTGCCTGTCTTTATTTCTCTCTTTCTGTGTCTGTCTGTTACTTGCTTTCTTTCTTTCCTTATTTCTTTCTCTGTCTGTTCCTCTCCCCTCTGTCTGTCACTCTCTCTTTCTCTAGATCGCTTGCAATCTCATTCTTTCTCTCCATTTCTCTACCTGTCTTAATTTTTTCTTTTTCTTCTGGTCTCTTCCCTCTGTCTGCCACTCTCTCTCTTTCTCTAGGTCGCGCTCTCTCACGTGCTGCCTCTCCATTTCTGTGCCTGCTTTTCTCACTTGATGTATCTGTCTGTCCATCTGCCTCTGCCTGTCCATCTGCCTCTGTCTGTCCATCTGCCTCTGTCTGTCCATCTGCCTCTGTCTGTCCATCTGCCTCTGTCTGTCCATCTGCCTCTGTCTGTCCATCTGCCTCTGTCTGTCCATCTGCCTCTGTCTGTCCATCTGCCTCTGCCTGTCAATCTCTAGATCGTTAGTTCTTTCGTTCTTCTCCGCTGCTCTCTATCTGTCTTTTTATATTAATTCTTCAAGTGCAGTGATCCTTAAGCCTCAAAAGCAAAGTTACGAAAACACAAAGGTACAGAGAGATAGATGGAGATTGAGACACGGAAACAAAAAGACGGACAGTTTCTAAAAGAGAACAAATAAATGATACATGCGAGTGAAGCGAATCCACTTCAGACTGAAAAAACAAGGAGAGCTTTTCTATCCATCGACATCCATCCATAGACGTCGGCTTCAATTGATGAATTACTCCTATGTGATACTGGCCACAGTACCATTCTTTCTTCACAGGATCATTTTATCCTCACAGGACCAGCCTTCCTCACAGGACCATTCTCTCTCCACAGTACCATTCTCTTCTCACGACAACCGCAGCCTAACCACCCAATCCTATTCCACGATGATTACCCATTTTACCTACCCATTCCCTTCTCATACCAATTGCCCATTTTATAACCAACTCAGCCGATTACAACTTGCCTCGCCAATTTCCCACTCTGGAAGAAACCAAACAATTATTAGCGGAGCTCAACATGTTTGCACTTTCAACACACTGCGTATAATATGATGCACAATATTCTTAAGCATAAATTTATATGTTGCACGATTGTGTATATAATAATGGAAAGCAAATTGAAGAAATGTACAAGGAATAGGTTAATAGAGAGCAATCTAACAAGAAGAAGAAGAAGAAGACAAACTGTCCCAATGTGTTGTATGACTTGATAAGCAGTTGTCAATCCGACATGACCGAGTGGGAATCATGCACTGTGCACCGTGTGACTCGGTCGGATATCGTTCGACAAGAGACTCTTAGGAGACTTCCTGTCTGAAATGACCAGTGCCTTTAAACTAAAATGATTGCGACCCAGATGACTGGACAAAACAACTGCGTTAACTACATTGGGGCATTTGTCCAGACCCGCGTTCTCCTGCTTTTCCAGTTTTCTCTCATATCGTAAGCCTGGATGGCATTATTACACGTGTATTTTTTAAATTCCACAATCTATTAACACAGCATTAATATATGGCGTGAGCAAATATTCTTAAAGGACTTACTCAAGGTGCCCACAGAGCATCGTCTCAAGGGAGGCTCGAAATCCGCACACTGCATTGCGAGACGAGCGCTCAAACAGATAAGCAAAAAAATTGGCCTGTGCTTCTGAACTATTCTAACACAACAGAAGTGTCACCTACAACGAGACATTTCCACAGGAATGTATAGCTTGTATTCTGCATCCATTTGGCCATAATTGGGACATCATACGCATGTAATTAGCCCTGAGATTATCGGATAATCCTGCTGATGTAATGATTGCATATTTCTGGGTTAGATTTGGAGAAGTAAGGCCTATTTTAGTTTCCCAATGTACTCCAGCTGGAGCAGATATTCTCTTGCATCGACGCTCACAGTCGCGAGTCAGTTATATAAGCCATGTTTGGACCTTCACTGCAAAGTGATTATATGCAGACCAATATGAGTTCTGAAAGTTCAGAATAGTAGGCCAGAAATATATTGCGAATATGCAAAGAACTAATTACAAACATCAAAAGTGTTTTGTAATGACCAGACGAAATCCTGTGGAGTTCAACAAGATATCGGAGTAACAAAACAACAGTTTTTACTTCAAAAGCAATTTACAATCAACGCCATAAGAAGACATCACAACACTATGGAAAACACAGGTCTAATTGCAGTAGACTCTGGGTTGATTATACTTTGCGCCAAATAATTAACTACTACAAACAGTTCTCATTTACAGTCAAGAAAGATAAACACGTTCCTTTGATACTGTACCATAGTCTAGTTTTATCTTTAGTGCTAACATGCTTATTGTCTGCATGTCTGGAACAGATATTCAGAAGGTGTATGTATCACGAGCATTTATATATGCCTTCAAGCCCTGAAGTGCCAAGAAGGCTAATATTTTACTTAAACGTCTTCTACCCTACAACTAATCAGCCAGCTACTAACGAATGTCCCTCCCGCACAAACCTGGTGTACTGAGGGAAGGACGCTGGACGCTGTGTCTTCTACCATCTGCGAGGGAGTGCCAGTCGGTGAGCGTACCCGAGTGCTGTCGACTGCATTCAGCTGTCGACATTCCTCGTCCTCAGTGCAACAGAGACCACGAACTATGAACTTGGTATCAACTGTCAACTCTGGATGAGACTGCATTGATCGGGTTCCTCGTGTGTGCAAAACCCCGGCAGTGGTAACTTTTCTAGTTTCTGAGCATCTTTCGCTTACAGATGAACTTGTTCGTAATGAACTTTAACACCATTTAGGCCTTTGTGAGCTACTTAAAAGGGCTATATTAAGTGTCTATGTACTACGTGTCTACACACATGCATACATCCATTATGCCCTGAGTCCCACACTATCTCCAAACCCCTTAACTGAAAAGTGGGGAACCGCACATGATAGATCTGTGTTTGTCCGTGATGTCTGTCTGTTAGCCTCCATGTCCTACTCGTGATAGAATGTAATGTGACCTGGATTTATGTAGCGCCCATTTCTAAGTCCCCAAAGCGCATGTTGTCTGCAGCGGCGTCTGATCGATGTCTGACGGCAGCCATAGAATAAACAACGTCTGTACTAAGACCCACGCAACGGCAGCCGACGAATGCAGAAGAAAAAGTCAGAGACAGCCAGACAGGTCTTTTTTCTCTCCTCGATGTCTGTCTCGATCACGCTGCATGGCCACTGATTCGCCGCCGATTCGTCCGCTAATAAGATAACTGATAAGTCGATGAATTGATTGATTAAAATGCTCTCTAAGGCTCTTCTCAGGGGCTTGATTTGTGTGTGCATCGACACAAGTGGCCGACTGATAATGCCGCTTCTTTCATCTCTGCTGTCGAGGTTCGAATTCCGGTGCGTCTTGTGTGATTTGCAATTCCTAAGTCCATGTAACCCATGGTTAAAGGTTGAGCCCTTGTTGGATTGATGTCCTAACATCAACCGGAAGATCCTACAACTTTCAGTACCACACTGAAGAGGTACTGTGTAAAACGAAGCGTGCGATAACCATATCTTAAACCAAGGGCATATCCACAGGCCAATCCGGGTCGTATCCTGGGAAGTGTAAAGGTCATAAAATGGGAAACTAAAAGAAGAAGAACAGTTCCATAAGCTAAGCCCGAGAGGCAGCCATGAATATAAAGTGTCAGACTTCATTTTTCTTAACCTCAGCATGTGATGGTGGCTGGTTAATCAGGGGTTTTAAGTCTCCCTCGTTGCTTGATCTTCCTAGTGACAATGTGCGGTCAGTGTACTCATTCTATACCTGAATTCGCTGGGGACATCTTTTTACCCTAACCACTAGACCATTGCGCACCTCTGGGAAACCAAACCTACTCCTTGCAATCTTCTCCATCCGCAGATGAATTAACCTCCTTCTTCAACGATCAACATGATTAGTTTCGACTTGATGAGCACCTCTGATTAATTTCCTTTAGACCGGCGCTATACAAATTTTTGATTATATTTAACACTACAAATTTAAATTTGGAAAAGTGAGTTCATTGTACATGTCTTCGTTTAGTCCCTCGTTTAGTCCTTCCTCATTCTCTTCGGCTGTTGACCTTCTGGGCATTGACCTCATTACGGCTTGGTTTTTGGTGCGCCATCGGTTGACGCCTTATGCATCAGACACTGGCGCTACAGAAGTAGCTGATTGCTATAAATAATAACATATGTTTCTTCTTCTTTTTCTTTTTTTCTTTTCTCTTTTCTGCTTCTTTCCTCCGTGCTTTCATTCTTTTGATTTTCTTTCTTTCTTTCCTTTCTTTATTAGTTTCCTTGCCTTGTTCTGGGTGTATCAGTCACTGAGTCAGCGTCTCTGTGCTCGTCCGTTCGTCCGTCTGTCCGTCCCTTTGTCCGTCTCTCCGATGTCCATCAATTTATCCGTCCATTAATCGATCCATCTATCATATATTCTGTTGTTCTGTGACACAAAGTATTGGTGATCGGATTCATCGATATCAAAGTTCGAACGGCGCACTGAACGCCCAGCATCCTCACCAGCTGCAGAAGCAAAAGAGAAGAACATCCGACTAATTTTCATATTCCCTGGGACAGAATGATTTTTACTCGTTCATCTGTCCATTCTTCTTTCCGTCCGTCCGTCCGTCCATTCAGCCATCCATCCTTCCGTCCCTCGGTTCATCTGCCGATCCATCCATTCACTCATTCACAAATCCATCCATCTCTAGCCGTCCATCCACCCACAGACCGATCCATTTACCCATCTGTCCATCTACTTATCCATCCATCCATCCGTCAATCCATCTGTCCGTCCGTCCGTCCGTCCATCCATCCATCCATCTATCAATCCATCATCCAGCCTATCCTTCCCTTCCTTCCTTCTTTCCTTCCTTCCTTCCTGCTTCCCTACCTCTCTGCCTCTCTTTCTGCCTACTTCCCTCACTCCCTTCCTTCATCCACCCATTCATCCATCTATCTATCCGTCCGTCCATCCATCCTTTCATCATCCATCCATCCATTCATCCGTTCATCCCTCCTTCCATCCGCCCATCCAATGATCCGTCATCCTGGTAATCTATGCCGAGAACTGAGCAGCCTTTGCTTCGCCTTCGCTGCATCGGCGTTTGAAAGGAATTTTATGGTCGCTTTGTGTTGTGGGCTCGGCAACGCCAACGCCAAGTCTTCTGAAACGGGCGCTACATAAATGTGCCCCTACATCTTAGGAATTCGTCGAGGACTGGCTGAATATCTTTAAGGGCAGAAGGCAACTACCCTAAACCAGCAGGAATTATGCGCATACAGGCAGATCGATCGATGAATCAGAGGTAAAATCGATAAATTGGCCAATAAAAGATGCTAAGGAGACAACAAAGAACAAAGGACAAGATGCAAAGGAAAGAGGATGTTCAAGACAAAGGAAAAAAGAAGAAAAGGACATCAGGACAAAGGAAAAAAGAAGGATAGGACGTGGGAGGGGAAAGATTTAGGAAGCAAGGGACGGATGAAGCAAAGGATAAAGGAAAAGGAACAGATACGAAAGCACATAGGAAAGGATTGAAATTGGTAGCAAAGGACAACCCTATGGGATGGACAAAGAATGGGAGAGATATATGTAGGAAAGTGCACAGTAAAAGGAGGATATAGTGCTGAGACATATTACTGGGAACAAATGCTAAAGGAAGAATAACCATTTGTAAAGGAAAGGATTATGAAGGAAGGCTACGCGCAGTAAAGTACGAGGGAAATGAACAATATATAACAGAAAGGAGCAGCAAAAGAAAGATACAGGCAAGCACACACAGTAAGACATTGGTAAGCAAGAAAATGGTAAGAGAAAGATGGGGAGAGAGAATGGGAGAAGGATATAAGAAGATAATGACACAATAGGATGGCTTGAAGGCATATAGCTGGAAAACAACATGGAAATTATAAAGGTAAGAGGAATAAGAACGAATCGGTAACAAGCGAGAAAATACTATTTTTAAAGATTCGTTCATCCCAAAGAACAATCAAATAGCTGTGTGGGTTGGTTGGTGAATGGGTGGGTGTATGGTTGGTTATATGATTGGGTTGATAGTTGGTTGGGGGGGAATAGGTTAGGATTGGTTGAAAATGTATCTGAGCTTTCTTTCTGAGCTCTTCCATTGAAGAACCTCTTGAAAGAGGAATAGGTCGTTTGGTTAGTATGTGGATGGAATTGGGGTAGTTTGGGTCTGAAGGGTGCGTTTTGATGGATAGGCTGATTTATGGATGGAATGATGGATGGATGAATTACTGGGTGAATATGTGGTAGGACGAGTAGTTGGATAAATGATTCGTTGGCTAGATTGATGAACGACAGAATAATTGCATGAATAAATTTACCCGTAAAACGGATGAACGGGTGATATTGGTAAAATAAGCGCGAAGGAACAGCAGCCATAAATATGAATGTTAAGAAGATGCCGATAGAGAAAATGATTTATAAATGACGAATGCGAATAAACGTTTGTTAACGTGATCGTCCTGGTTGACATTTTCTGATCAGAGTACGACGATACTTCATCGAGAGACAGAACTCGCCAGTGACTCACAAGATCAATATCGACATGAAAGCGATTCTGCTTAATCCTGTCTCATCATTTAGACTCATTTTGAACCACAGGACTAAATCGGAGGATTGAGGGGCGGTTGAGGAATAACTGGAGGATCGGATAGAAATAAGCCGAGAAGACTTCAGAACGGGAGGAAGAATAAAATCTGTCGTGATCCAGATTTTCCATCTATATTCTGGTCCTGGAAGAGACTTAGCCAGGCTTGGTCACGCACCATTTCTTGTTTATCGCACGATGTGATCAGTGTACTAATACTGTAGTGTGGTGCAAGAGGGCTCTCTTTGGCATAAATTGTCTGACAGTGTGATAGAGCACGATAACTGTAGTCTGCGTCTTATAACTGTGGTTTGCAATCGTTCACTTCCTTCTGATGGGCATCCAGTCAAACATAACTGTAGCTAACACCAGTTTACTTTAATTTTCGTTCAGTTTTATTTTCGTTCAGTTTTACTTTATTTCCAGAAGTTTTACTTTTTTCAGAATGTTACTTTTGGTTCTAGACAATTTTACTTTATTTTTATACAGTTTTAATTTATTTTCAAAAGTGTTACTTCATTTCCAGACAGGTTCCCTTTATTTTATAGAGTTGATGTCTGCTGGTGGTGTTGTCGCAGTAGTGTCTGATATTTCCAGATAGAAAGGCTAAGAATATACCTTCGAAGAGGAGGAGGATTGAATCTTGGCGTAACGTACACTGCAGAGGCTGCTGCTGACACAAATGACTTGATAGCGTGAACACGTACATAGGGCGCAAAGGAATGTAGCATTTCTACGATGGCATCCGACCATCAAATCTAAATGATCGGCGATCGAGAGTCGCTTTATTTGGCGCCGAGATAACGACGAAGAACCATTGCAATTCCAGGAAGCGGCTGCTTTCGTGTTGGGGCTTTTCCTACACTTCCGGATTTCCACCACTTATTCTTTCATTCGGTCGTTCATTCGGTCGTTCGGTCGTTCATGCGTAGAGGCAATTCCTACACATTCGCATTCCAACATTCATTTATGCATGCATTCATTAATTCATTCACTTATTCATTCATTCATTCAGTTCTTCAATCGTTCGTTCATTCATTCGTTCATTCGTTCATTTGTCCAATCATTCAGTTCTGCAACATATCTGGATTCCCATGATTCATTCCTGCATTAATTCATTCGTTCATTCATTCTTTGGTTCACTTGCTCGCTGGTTTATTCGTTCATTCGCTCGCTCCATTAGTTCATTTGTTCGTTGAATCAAGCGTTCATTGGTTCGTTGAATCAAGCGTTCATTGGTTCGTTCTTGTTAGAAGGAGACAAAGAAAGGATAAAGCTCAATCTATTGATTCAATCGGTAGATTCTTTTGACATTTCACTTTGTAAAGATACCCGAAGTCATTCAAAAATTATAACTTAATGTCATGTCATCTAATAAAATGTTGGCATTGTGTTACATTATATTACGCCGCATTCTATTACAACTGATTATACTGTCTGAGCAGGAAGTTGAACGAATTTTGTGCGCGGTCCATCTTTTGACGCTTCAGCATGACGCTATTATTCCCTGAGACCTAGCGATTTCACGTCATATTGCAATACACAGTGTGACATTGAGAGCTGTTCGACGTTATTTTATATAGCGCATGAAGTGGTTCTACCTGGCGTTGGAATATTCTGTTACATGCCTACAGTTTGGACGAGAAACAGGACTTAGAAGACAGACAGACAGACAGACAGACAGAGAGACAGGGATACAGGGAGACAGACAGACTAACAGGCAGGCAGGCAGGCAGGGAGGCAGACAGGCAGACAGAGAGCTAGAGGGAGATAGGGAGGTAGGTAGGGAAAGAGACACATTTCCAAAGTGCAAACTGGTCATTGACATTTTGAAACAAACGCATAAACACCAATAACAAAAAGAACAACAATGACACAAACAAGAAGAGTCCTACAGCTGAACAAGATTTTCCGCGGATTGCTTTGTTTCCTGTGAAATGAACTTAACATCCAAAAGCTGGGATTGAAATCTTGCACGCAACTCACCAATTCACCCACATGTTTGGAGCAATGTATCACTCCCTCATCACCCCACCTACATTTCGTTGCCCTCTGGTGTCCTCTAGTGCCGAAAGATCGATCGATCGATGACCGGCACTAAGAGACATGAGTACATGCACACACGTAGCGTTTCATAGAAACATACGTACATGTGTCTGAACAATTATATAGCGCCATGTTAGAACTTCTCAAACATAGGCTTATACATGCACGTAAGGTGGGACTCATGCTGACAACAGTGGGATGGTGAAGACCTAAGGGTAAGAACGAAATGTAGGTGGGGTGATGAGGGAGTGATACATTGCTCCAAACACCGAGGAACCCGCATGAAAATCATGTTCAGTTGAAGGAGTGTTGTAGACAGAGTCTAGATAGCGAGTTCTCTCTTTCTTCGACAATTGCTCGATTACTGCACACATTCACAGGTATCTTACTTTACTCTGGCCATAGACTACGCAAGTATAAATAGTCATATACGTACATACGTATATATGTGTACTTAATATATATACACGGATAAATGTGTATATTTACGTATACTTTCACCGCCTTTGTAAGGTTCTCAGCACCTTTGTGAGATTCTTAAAGGCGCTATAGAAATGTTCACGTATATATACTGTATATATATACATATGTTAGTCGAGTGTATTAGAGTCTGATGTTATTCATGAGTCTTATCGTTTGCCGTCAAATGAGCTTTTGTCAGCTGCGCCAACTCAAGTCAGTTGAAAGCTCGATATCCGCTCTGCCTGTGTCTGCGACATCTCTGCCCTCTTTTCATTCGTTCGCCTTCCTGTCTTCGCTCCACCGGTCACCCCTCCTCCTCCTCTTCAACACCCCTGCTTCCTTCCTTGCTTGCTTGCTTGCTTGCTTGCTTGCTTGCTTGCTTGCTTGCTTCCTTCCTTCCTTCCTTCCTTCCTTCCTTCCTTCCTTCCTTCCTTCCATACCATCCACCCCGTCGACGTGTATACAACTGGCAGAGCGATTGCACCGCAGCGGCTGGAAGCGGTTGAGATCTGTTGACGAGCCTATTACACGACAGTCGGTTTGTCTGTTGTCACTGGTCGAAATCGGTTTTACGCTTTTTCTGTCCCTCTGTCTGTCCGGTTGTCTGTGTCTCTGTTCGCCTTGTTTATCACACTCGTTTTCTGTTTCCGACCCGACTCGCACTTCGCGCTTTCTGGTCATCTGCGTTTCGTTGCGTCCGTCACCTTTTCTGAATGCTTTCACGAGTCAGAATTGCGTTTTCGTTAGTTGTCGCTTTGTTTATCTGTCTGTGTATCTGTCGGTTTCTTCG
Organism: Norana najaformis; assembly: GCA_964023275.1. NCBI lineage: Eukaryota > Metazoa > Annelida > Clitellata > Crassiclitellata > Hormogastridae > Norana > Norana najaformis. The sequence goes on from OZ029922.1 coordinate 12,241,817, forward strand.
TCTCTCATTTGCCCTCGCTGCTTTTGCGTGTACTTGTGCATCTGTTATTTAAGTCCATTTTCCCTTCTTTTTCCTTCTTTTCCTCATCCTGACACTCTCAATCTCTGTGTAAAAGTATGCGTCCCTTCGTCTATTTGTTACAGTTTTCTACATTGCTGGCCACTATTACCAATGCTTTACATATAAGAAGTTATATGTATATAGGTTGTGCGCCTATCTGTACGCCTCTATAGAAGCTACATTGAAGCTTGGTCTCGAAGCGCAAACATGATTATAAAAACCCGATGATAGAACTCCTTTTTATATAAGTAAAGATCTAATGTATATAGATTGATATCGTATCACTTCGACTGCATATCCTGCAATCTTACATTTTTCTATCTACTTATTTTTATCCATATATTCTTCTATCTACAGGACGTAATTTTATTCCGCCGATTCTTCTAGCTGCAGATCCATGCATTGCAAGTTCCCACTGATAACTTTATATCTTTGCATCTGCCTCTGCTTTAGTTAAGTCCTGCATAGCTCTGCTTCTCTTCATGCATGCCTCCGTTTCTTTTCTTCTGCTACCTGGATGTGTTCTGTGTTCATGTGTTCCTTCGCATATGTATGTATGTATGTAAGCCTGATTTTATGCATGCATGCATGTATGTATGTATGATTGTATGTATGTATGAATGTATGTATGTGTGTATGTGTGTGTATATATGTGTGTGTGAATGTGTGTGTATGTATGTAGCAGGACACTTTTTACTATAGCACGTTTTAAGTACCCCACAAAAGCGGTGCATGATGCATGGCTATCTAACCGATATAAAAAAGTGTCCTTGAAGAAAAATTGAAGTCGATAGGTGTATGTGTGTATGTCACATATGTATGTTTCTCGATCTGTATGTTTATGTTCCTGTTTTGTCCTTGTTAATCTGTCTCTATCTCTCATTATCTGTAGTACTCTAGATGTAATTATAACAATTTGTTTCTCTGCCCATCGGTATCTCTGTCTCTCTAACTCTCTCTAACTCTCTGTCTCTCTTTGTTTCTGTTTAAAGGTCTCAATGTATCGAACCGTCACTCTAATGGTTAGTTTTCGCAGAAAGAAATCCCGCTGTCAATCACGCCATCGGTTGCCATGACGACCGTCTCTCAGTCTTGGAGTCAGCAGTTCCAGGTGAAGTGCGTTGAGTAAAGCTTCCCCCTTTCTTCCTGTCACTCAATATCGCATAGATCTGTCCAAGCAGAGGCCTTAGTTAAGGAGCTCTTGAAGGCTCTAACATGGTCAGCTGTCTGACATATCTGACAGGAAATAAGTAAGTAAAGCTCCCATAGTCCATCGTAGAATGTAGAGGAAGCGCTCATTTCCTGTTCTTCCTCTTCTACAGTGGACGAATCCAAAGGACCAGGCTTGTCGTTCACTTTCCAGCATTCGCAAGTACAAAATTTATTTAACTGCTTGATAGAGACAAGCACACGCGATCAATTTGTCCAGGGTCCTTACACGGAGTCGGCTCAGTAGGCTTGAGCCAGTAATCAGTGGTTTACAGAACGAGCACGCTATCGCCATAAAATCGAACGAACAAACATCGATATTTCGCGGTGTTGCTCGAAATGTTCGTCTTTCTGCGTCTGTGACTTCGTTTCCGGAGCGAGTCTTCGAGTCTCAGCAGATTTCGTGCGATTCAAGACGAGGTTTGGAACTCGGTTGTCGTCGATCGTCGGTGACAGTGACGCAGATATTATGCTGATGGAAGAGACTAATTTACATCCGCATCCACATGTTTGGCGCGCTTCCAAGGGAGAGGATCACCGGAGAGCCTTATGATCAATGATGAACAAACTCCCGGGGGACTGGAGAAGACCGAGAGCCAAGTGACCGAGAACTGTGGAGAAAGATCTCTCACCTTTGAACATTGGACTCCACACTGCTTGGAGGAAAGCCCAGGATAGGTCGGCTTGGCTGTACACTGTTCTTATTTCTGCTCCTAACCAAATCTCATGGAGACAGGACTATTTTTGGATTTGCACATGGATTGCTGCGAGCTGGTCTATTTTTTAAACTAGACTCAAACCCATTCACTTTAATCTAATCTAATGAGTTTTACAGCGCCGTTGTCATACTGCCCAAGGCATCAATCGATTTCTGCTTCAAGTGAAATCGTAATCAAAATCAGAATACTTTGGAGAAGCCTGGTCGAATTCTTATATGTCAGAGAAACCAGAAGTTAGCTTACTGTGGGTAAGTAAGTTGAAACAGACAAGTTTTTAAGTTTAAACCTGAATAACATCAAAGAATTGACTGAACTAACATTACCTGGCAGCGAATTTCAAAGGCGTGGACCAGCAACCGTTAACGTTTTACCGGTTCCTGGTGCTGTTTTTTCAATTAAGTCATATGTGCTTCTGCCATGAGATACCAAGAACATTGGTTTTCGTCCAGGGTTGAATGTAAATTCACGCAGAACATCTCCGACTGCCCGTCAAGGGCTCGTTTTGTACCTGCTTCTGTTTCTTCTATCGGCTGGTGCTTCTGTTTCTTCTATCGGCTGGTGCTTCTGTTTCTTCTATCGGCTGGTGCTTCTGTTTCTTCTATCGGCTGGTGATATTTAAATAAATCCTGGACCAGTTAGATTTCAGAGTCTGGATATTGGTCAATTAAACATTTGCCCTCTTCGACATAAAGCTAAAGCGCTACATAATTTTCTTCTTGCTGTTCAAAATGACATCATGTGCTCTGTGGATAAGGGTAGGGTGAGAGGACGTGTTCTTCTTGATTTGTCTGCTGCTTTTGATACAGTGGATCATTCTCTCCTGTTGAATCGTTTCCTGCACTGGTTTGGGGTTTCTGGTCCTGCCATGAATTGGTTTGCTTCTTATCTTAGTCCACGCACTCAGTCAGCGTATTTAAACGGTAATTATTTGTCAACATGTGGCGTCCAACAATGTTCTGTGCTTAGTCATCTTTTGTATACACTGCACATCACACCAGTAAGCACAATGTATGTATGTATGTATCTGGTTATTTATATAGCGCCTTCTAAGGTCCTCACAAACGCCCTTGAACATGGCTAACAGTTCTTAAAAGGTGCGATTTAATATGAGTCGAAAATGTTTCTTGAGCTGTCTCTTTCGGAGACATTTTCAGAGGAAGATTGTTCCAGAAGGCCGGTCCAATGCACGAGAAAGCACGGTGGACTGATATTGGGTAGGGACCTAATTCGACTTGGTTTTGGTGCGCCATCGCTTGATGCCTTGTGCGTTAGACACCGGCCCAACATAAATTATTAATTAACTAATTAATTAATTAAAGACCTACTCCAGCTTGTCGAGTATCATTCGTATGCACACCATATTGTCTTTCACCTAGAACTCTGACATCTGTTAGGATAGCGAGAAGCCTTTTTGAGAAGCTCTTACAAGCCATCTGCAAATCAAGAAACCTATATGCATAAATGAATTTGTCAAGCTGTGATCCATCATTTGATAGCTCTACAAAGATTCAAACTCAAGTTCAAGCGAATTCGGGAAAATCAGCTCATTCATAAGAACTCTAAACACAAGACCTGTAACAATAGAAACTAGTGTCGCCCTATCGAAATTTCAATTATAGTCTTCTCTGTTTGTCTTGTTCTGACCATTTGTCTGTATGTTGATCTCTGTGTTTGTCTATCTATATTTTGTGTCTTTGTACGTCTGTCTATCCGCTTCTACGTGTATCTGGTTGTTTAACTGTTCGTGTAGAAGTCTTTTGTGAAATATCTATGTCTATCGGGATGACTGTATGTCTCTTTTCTTTCAATTTGTCTCAGATTCTGTCTTTGTCTCCCATCATTGCGCCATCAGTCTATCTTCATTCGTCCACTTTACGCTATCCCCTCTTTCTATCCATCGTTCATTGTCTTGGACTAAGCTCACATAAGAACAAACGTCAGTAAGTTGAGATTTTTATAGCGCCTAGTCAATGAGGTAGGATTACGGGAGAACGTGCTGAAGCATAGCCGTACCGAATAAGTGCACTATTTTATTGCCAGTGAAGGCTTTAGCAAACACCAACTCGCTCTGCATAACGGCCACTGGCGCTGTATAAATTCGAGTTTTATTCGTACTTGAGCAAAAACGATGCAAACAAAGCGTGTAGATGCGCAGCGATTTTATCCGACATTTATATAGCGCTCGTTTGTCAGAAAAGATCCTTACGTGTGTATTTATGTAGAACACAGCGTACATTCAAGGATTGATTGATAGATTAGTGGATCGATCGATCAATATATCGTTTGATTCGCTGATTGACGCACAGTGTATGATCTTCGGTTTTCTATCATATTACACATCGTCTGTGCTACAGTTATTCTAAATATATATATATATATATATATATATATATATATCAAGACACTTAATATAGCTCCTTTTGAGAACCTTTCAAAGACGCTGTGCAGCTAGCCTAAGTGGTGTTAATTAAGAACAACAAGCAGATAACTAAACCAGTCGCCACTCGCTGGTTTTCGCATACACGTAGAGACTCCCACCAACTGGCACTCCCTCGCAGATGGTTGAAGATGCAATGTCCAAGATATCTGTCGATTTAGGAAGGCTTTTAAATTACAGCATTTTAAATTATAACAAAATACACTGTATTTTAAATTATAATTTCAAACACAGAGTCCTTGGTCAGCGGTGATTGAGTGCTTGTTCGTACATCTTTCCGTGTATGCGAGTCCTTGTCAACGGAGGATATCCCCAATTAGGTGACCAACATTCATTGGGCTTGTCAGAATTTACTGCCAATGAACGTCCCGCTTCTTGATTACCAGTGTCACGTTTGCACTTCAGCTGAAAACTCTTTTAACCCCCTAAGAGTTGTTGTTTGATAGAAGTTTTGTAATAAAAGGACGATTACCTTACCTTACTTTACCTTATAATTTGCCTAACTTGTTCTTCAACTCTAGCGTCATGCGGTCGATGTATGCGCTACACAAGTCTTGGTTACGTTATAAGATACGGTTACATTTATCCATTGTACGTAGACATTCAATTACATGGTAATGCCGTAAGCGGGCCTCAATTTTAGTCATAAGTCAAATATGATCATCATAATCAGTTTTAAATGCTCCGACTTGGCTAATCGATGGGACTCCAAAGTGTGGTCATCTATCTAACTTTGATAGGCCAATGCAAAAACGCAGTCTAATTGTAATTTGAGATTTACAAAGCACCTCTTAGATGGAATTCCATTGAGGCTTAGATCCTTCTGCTGATGCGTAACTGCCAGGCTGTTGTTGGTCCATCTTGTCTTAGGAAGCTATGTATTTCAGTGTCATACAGCGCACTGTGACCTGATGTTCCTACGTCCTGTACTTCTACAAAGCTACATGGTAGCTTCGTCGTGGTTGAACTTTCATTCTGGAAGAGGCTGCCATGAACCCCGCGACGCCAGCTTCTTGTCCTTCTTCTGTCTCTCTATCTCTGGTGATCGTCGTCTTGTGTGATCAGGTCGGATGCACCTATGTGAGTTTTCCTGGAACAGGCGTTATATAAATTGCATTTACGATTACGATAAAACCCATTTACTGAATTGAATAATCTGTTCGCTTATTTCTGTTTGGCCGCTAAGGTCTTTGTTTACGAACCACTGAAGAACAATTTCAAGATAGATGACCGATAGAACGGATGAGTGAACCAAATGAAAGTCAATAGCATGACGAGTAGGTTGCTGAACGATTGTCTCACTGAATTAGTAGCTCAATGATTTAGCAAATCACCGATTCACTAAATGACCTCAAGTCGCTATATAATATTATTTTCTGCATTTATTAGGCGCCACTATCTAATGACTTGGCATCAATCGATGGCGCCGAACAACTGCGAGTGAAGAACTTGCTCAAGGTCCCTATACAGTAACCGTCTAAGGGGAGGTTCAAACCCGTAATCTCCGCGTTACAAGCCGCTCCAATATGCTACCGTGCCCCAATATAGAAATAAGTTGATCTCTTGAAACACCAGTCAGCCGACAGACAGACAGAATTAAATTTATAAGTAAGTAAACAAGTAAATAAATACTTAAAGCTTCTGTTTAAACCAAATAGTTGTATTAGACTAAGCTCCCTGGAAACGATGAATAATATCTGGAAGTTATCCAATATATAGGCCTACGCATGCAAATACCTATATACAATATATATATATATTTATGTCTATGTGTATACATTGGATCCGTTCCAGACCTGCCAGCCAACAATAGATAATATATGGTAGTATTGATATCTTGGAGTCGTCTTTGATGCCGTCTGGTCTTGAAGTGGTTGGCTGTGCATCTGAGGCTGGATCTAGGCTTTGATGCGGTTCTCTTCATTGCTGCTGCTGCTGCTGCTGCGACTGTGTAGGTTAATCTTACCATCAATCCTTTCAACTGCATCGTCCATTTGTAGAAAGGCAAAGGCAGTGAGGAAGTAGCATCGGATTGACAGCAGGAAGCAATTGGGGGAAAACGACAGAAAACTGAGAGAAATTAAGATAATCATGGTGTGACAACTGGCATTGGACAATGAGAACAAGAGAAACACAGAGACAAACAGAAACAGAGAGAGATGGATATAGAAAGATAAAGACAGAGAAAGAAAGAAAGATAGATAGATACAGAGAGAGAGAAAAGAGAGAGAGAGAGAGAGAACGACAGAAACAGATATTATATATTTCATTGTATGTGCACATTCTGTTCAACAAACATTTAAAGACTAATTTAAAAAGCATTTGTTTAGACAGGTAGGATAGCCATGTACTTTTGAGAGATACTGAAAAGGCGTTATTTTAAATATCTTGGAAGATATCGAGACATAATTGTCGAGAAAACAGGAAGAAAAACAGGAAAACTGAAGGAATCGGCCACAAAGAAAATCATGATAAGTAAGAAGACTTTCAGGTAGCACAACCCACAGAATCCAGAGTCACTAAGACCTAAAGGGCATAGTTCGTATTATATACGTCGCAGACTTCACAAGTAAGCCTACAGTGCTGGCTCCAGAGGCTGCTTCGGTTGTTCGGCCGGCATCAGTCGGCCTTTAGTCCATCGCAAGACCCATGCCTCGACAGCTGCCCCTTCATCTCGCTGGCGCGCGTGCAATCGAGACGGACGGACGGACAGACGAACCGTCGGCTACATCGGTCAGTCGACGTCGTTCGCTGGCAGCAAACATATCCACTCGCAGAGGGCGTCGCACTAGTCGCTGTGATGGTCGTTCATTGTGACTACTTAGCAAGGCTTGGATATGTCTTTGCAAGACTCCACACAGAAGAAATAATATATTCAGGCATAGACACATCGTTCCACTTTAAACAGCTACGAAAGACTAGTGTTTTGCACGAACGACGATTTTGGACGCCCGAAACGTCAACGGAAAGTACATCATAAAGCGCAGGCAAATGGAACTGTCATATAAAAACTATAGCTATACAGAGGTAAGTCCGATCGAAATCTATAAAGAATGTGCAAAGCACGTCCACGATAACACTAGGAAAGTAAAATAAGGTGAAAGAAACTGGAAACCAAAAGGAACTGTGGTGTCAAATTGAAAAAGGCCAAGAGATACTTAGGAAAAAATGAAAGTTGGAGGCTTCTCAGATATTTGGGGTCAACAGCTGTTGTACAAACGAACGGCGCAGGTGCGAATACATATGTTTTACCAGTTTTACACGCTTATGCCTTAAACTGTAAATATTTATGATTTTTCGATCTGAATTTTAAGATTCCTGATAGCGACGAATCTTTACTTTAAAAAACGCACGGCTAAGTCATTTTATAAAAAGCATGAAGAAAGCAACTGCATCAAGGGGAAACTGTAGTTGCTTATTGACTAGAGAGCGTTTTCATTCGCGTATCTTGGCCAACGAGAGGTTCCTCAGAAGAATTGATTGGCCAACAGGAGGTTACTCAGAGGAATTGATTGGCCAACAAGAGATTCCTCAGAGAAATTGATTGGCCAACAAGAGGTTCCTCAGAGGAATTGATTGGCCAACAAGAGGTTCCTCAGAGGAATTGATTGGCCAACAAGAGATTCCTCAGAGGAATTGATTGGCCAACAAGAGGTTCCTCAGAGGAATTGATTGGCCAACAAGAGGTTCCTCAGAGGAATTAATTGGCCAACAAGAGGTTCCTCAGAGGAATTGATTGGCCAACAAGAGGTTCCTCAGAGGAATTGATTGGCCAACAAGAGATTCCTCAGACGATTGATTAATAAATAAATAAATCCGTGCTGATACAATTCCAATGAATTCAATGAAGCGGCAGCTCTTATTACCAGATTCCTTGGCCCACGGTGCAGCGCATTTTATTTTTATGTAATGAAATGTAAAAGAATCTTGTCTATTCTGAGATTCAAAGCCATACATCGGCGTATAGCGGAAGTTCTCTTCAAATCAAATAGAAGGATTCGCAACACACGACTGATTAATAAATAAATAAAAATTATTATTAATAAATTGAACAAATAAATAAATTACAAAAGACTTAATAAATAAAAATAGAATTAATAAGATGAGCTATTGAATGAATAAATAAAAAAGAGGTAACTGAACTATTGAATGAATAAATATATAAATAAATAGCTAAATGACTGAATAAATAAAAAAGAAACATCCAGCGGTGACAAGAAAACAGACTGAGTCTAAAAGCCGAAAGTTCGATCGATTTGTGACTTTTAAGAATAGTAGAGCTAACAAGAAATCGTCATCGATTTCTTTTGAAAAATGCCAGCGAATTTCGGCTGATGTTGGATGGCAGATTGACAAAGCGTTTCCCTTTTTATCTCTGCCTTTCGGGTTCGAGTCCCGGTGCATTTGAAGCTGATAGCTGATTGTGAAACCTTGCGATCACTAATGAAATGTCGTTTAGTTGCTGGGTTCTAATGTTGATAGAGGGAGTAAAGTATGACCGATTAACTTACCAAACTTAACTCATAGGCATAAGATGAGGTCGTATTTGTCATGGGTGGAGCACTCTGGCCACGCCACCCTCTGAAATCAGATAAAGAGTTATAGCCGGGTGGCCTCCTCTGGATTCGCCCTTGGCAAATATGTCTGTAATTCAATTTAAAATACTGAAATTTCTCAGGGCCACACAAAAGCTGCGTCAGGGAGACCAGCCGGCGCAATATCCAAACAAATCCACAAGAGAAAGGTTGTAGGGTCAGTTTCGGTGCCAGGTCAGGAGGTCAGGAGGTCAGGCTGGAGGAGACAGCGTGCTACTAAGGTGAAAAGCAATTAAAATAGAAACAGTGATCGTAGGATGGGCTAGGATTGGGTGCGGGAGGGTAATCGGAATTCGAAGAAGGCTCCGAAATGCCTTGTAATTTGTTAGTCGGTCTGAATTTTTTTGATGATTAGGCACTAGACCACGTGACCTCGTGTTATAGTTTCAATTCAACAATGGTTGAGCAGTACGACTTTGTTGCATTGCTGTAACGTTGTTGTTGCTTCATCTGTTTTCTCCACTACGGGAAGGATTTGCAAGGTGATCCGTTGTCTGTCTCTGTCTGTCTATTCGTCTCTTTATTTGTCTGTTGGTCAATCTGTTCGCCTCTTTCTTTGTGGGCCACGGCAGCATAATGGAAAGAGCGCTCGGCTTGTAACGCGCAGAGTACGCGTTCGAGCCTCCCTCGAGGCGGTGACTGTGTAGGGACCTTGAGCAAATCCTTCAGTCACAATTGCTCGGCGCCATCGATTGATGCTAAGTCATTGGATAGTGGCGCCTAATAAATGCAGAAATAATAATAATATCTTTGTCTGCTGGTTCATCTGCCTGTCTGTCTGTCTGTTGGTCGGTCGGTCGTTGGTTGTGAAGAGGCTCGTGTAAATTGAAGATACTCTCCTCGAAGACGGGCTAAGGGATGCAGAGACCAAGAGCCTCGGAACCAGTCGACCGACCGACCGACCGACCGACCGACCGAACGACCGACCGACCGACCAGACGACCGACGGAGGGAAGTTTTCGTCGTTCCTCCGCTGACAATCAATCAACCGAGCAATGCGCAGCAGAAGACTGCCTCTCTTGTTATTGTCGCTGGACGTGTCGAATCCGAGATGCTACTGCTGCTGCTGCTGCTGGACGCCAGATGCTTCTAACACGTTGCTCTTGCTGTCATCCGGAGGGTGGCTGACTGAACCTCATGACACCTTAGTACAGAGATATCAGCCTGAAAATTTCGCCAGCTTTTGAAGACTATTGTTTCATTCGTCGCCTTTTTATTGAGCATCTCTGAGAAGAGTTCTTGAAAGACGCTATATAAATGTGTCTTTACGAATACGACAAACAGTAATATACCGTAGCATCAGGCACAGTTGCGGCTAATAGGCTCGTTAGACAAACTGTGGAATGAACACACATCTTAGACGCATTTATGAGAAAAAGCATTTGGGGTTTCTTCTTGTAATCGCACGTTTTAGACGACTGTGCAACTTAACCAGATAAATTGTGCGCATGAGTGTTCAAGTGACTTTAGTGTCTGCTGTTAGCAGGTATTACTTTTAAGTACAGATATAAGATAGCTAAATGACTGAACATTTGTATAGCACCATTTAAATACCTGTTAGAAGCGCTGCCTACGCGATCCTAAATGATGTTGAGTTCGTTAGGAATTGTAACGTTATCGCAGATTTATTTAGCGCCTTTCAAAGAGAGACTTGTCAGAGGCGCTCCCGACTTAACGACAGATAACCAGGATCGAAGAAAATGGCTTTCAAGCGCTTACTGAAAAGAGGTAACGAAAGACGAAGGAGCTCCTGTCATAGGTTGCTAGGCAACATATTCGAGAAAGTTGGACCAACCACAGCGAAGCTTCTATTCTGCACCGTGGAAGTTCGGACCAGGGAACAACCAGGTCCTCTGTGCAGCAGAGCGAAGGGATCTACACTAGGAACGGAAGAGACTGAGACACTTAGTCCTGACTCCCTGAGATTAAACGGACCACAGCAGCAAGGTAATTACGGCTAAGCATAAAGATACTAAACTCAGTGCGTGAGCGCATCGGCAGCCGGTGCAGTTCCTCCCGCATGAAGCTGGATATATCTCCAATAAACCAAGCTACGGCGTATAAGATAGACTGCAACTAGTTTCCGCATTGGAAAGAGTTAGCCGTGCATAAATAGCATTGCCATAATCAACCCGCTGCATACAAATGCAAGCATTAGGATCGTGGCGGCTTAAGTTGAACGGCGTATTGTGCGAATCTGGCGCAAATGATAAAAGCACGTTCGATATACTCTTCCCAAGTGAATAAGTTCATCTGTAAGCAAACAATGCTCAGATTATTATAATTAGAAAAGTCATCGCGGACGGGTTCTCGCAGACTCCTGGAACTCAGCCAACGGAGTCAAATCTAGAATGATTGACAGTTGACAACATTTTCAAAGATCTGAACATCGAGGATGAGGAATGACGACAGACGAATGAAGTTCGCAGCTCACAGTTAAGCTCACCCGTTGGCACCTCTGGCAAATGGTAGAAAACACATGCAGCGTCCTGATAGCTCTCGGCTCATCAGTTCTTTGTAGGACAGGCATGTAGTCGATTGGTCGCTGACTGTCTCTGTGATTGACTGTCGACGCGACTCCAAAGACTTTTGCCTCGCCGTTGCATAAAAAAATCCAAGATATCTAGGTTGCAGACGGCACATATATGTCTTTGCTTGATACTTTCCAAAATGGGAACCCATCTACTTCTTGTGGGTCGACCAGTTCAAAATGGCAGTCGGGGTGATTTATACGCCAAAAATACCGTCCAAGACGCTCGAAATCCATAGCAGACTTAAGAAATAACTTCTAAATGCAGACTCGGACACAGTAAAAGTCCGAACATCCGAGAAAAATCGAGTAAATTGCGCACTTGACGATTAAATATGAAGATGAGCAAGACACGTGACCAACTGCCATCTTGATCGCCTGCTACTGAGCGGTTTCCAAGGAGCGCATGACTGCTCGATATATGCAGGGTGGAGTTTGTTTGGGTAGTGTATGGTGTTACAGTGTATGGAAAAATAAAATATAACTGTAAAGTTATATAGCGGCTTATACTGCAGTTCCCTGAAAGCATCGAGTAAGGTGCTCGTGCCAAGCGTATTACAACTGTCATTATCTGCGGCTGATGTTGTCCAGAAGCAAAACAACCATCTGGTCATCTCGCATAAACAGAGTCATTTGCAGAGGAGATGAGCAGCAAAGAAAATCATGCCTCGCAACAGCAGACATTAGTGTGGCTAGAAAGTTCATAGAGACATACTGCCCATGTCGGAAAGGAGCAGTGCTTATTCAATGTGCGTACTTAAGTGTCTAGATACAAGCATACATACACACATAATACAAACATACATGTATACAAGCATGCATAGATTCATACATGCATATAGCCATGTGTACATACATAAACACATAATACATACATACATGCATGCATACATATATACATATATTCCTAGAAGCATACATACTTACAAAAATACACACGTGCATACATATCATCACGATGAAACATATCACTACGATGGATGCATGCATATATATAATGCATATATACATACATATAATGCATACATATATATACAATTTACATATCTAAACGAGGTATGAGTAATTGAAATTATCATTGTTTCTGCCATATATATATATATATATATATATATATATATATATATATATATATATATATATATATATATATATATATATATATATATATATATATATATATATATATATATATATATATATATATATATATATATATATATATATATATGACCCTCAGTTGAGATGCCCTGTTTATTGCTTAATGGGAAGCACGCACAACAGCTGATGCCTGCAGCCAGAAATTTTAAGCAGTATCTCAGACTTCTGGCTTTAGGCCACATTTGATGTGCTAATGTGTGTTCACATATGTTGCCTGTGTGAAGTTCATAAAAGGCGCTACACAAATAGCTAGATACGCACATGCATTGCCTGACAGTGAGTTGTATGCATAAGTACGTGGTCTCTTTTAGTACTTGCTATTAGCAGCCATTAGGAGACCATTTACCTGAATCAGTTTCGGAGCTTCGAAATCAATCTGATAGCAGCGCATGCCTTCTCGTTGGCTAAGAGATGCGCCTGACATTTAGCTGATTGGACATGCTTTGATCTTCCGTATTGAAGCCCGCCTGCCTGCCAGCAATATTAATGCGTACATTTGTGACTTTACGGGGTCATCCAGGGGACTCAGCTCTAGCTCACGAGGGAGGCTGTGAGGCAGTTCCTCCAGTGCTCGCTCCTGAAGGGGCTTCCCGGAAGTCATGGTCGCTTCTGCTGATGCTTTAATCTTGGAATTCGAACTGTTCTGTTGATGGGTAGAATCGGGAACGAGCTCCAAGTTCCCCATAAAACACCGGTTTTCGCCAACTTATTCGAACAATTTTGAGTAAGGATCGGTTGTCAACAAACAAGAGGCTGAGGCGCCCTACTTCACTGATGGCTTCGACTACTAGAGGCGGGTGCTGTGTCTGGGGCCATCGGACAGGTAGCAACTGCAACTTCTCCAACCAAGGGATCAGGGTTCGATTTAGCCCCTATGTTCCTATTAGAGCCATCAGTTCCCCTACCCTCATCCTTATTGTCACCTTTAATCATCCTCACCGCACGGTAGTCAGGGACTTAGGTTTAGAGTGTTAGGGTTCTTTGATAAAGGTCAAATATCTCCCATTGGCGAGTTGTCAGCTCAACGTGGGCTCTCTCTGTCTCTCTCCATCTCCCTATCTATCCCTCCCTCCCTTCTTCCCTCCCTCTCTGTCTCCCGCTCTCTCTGTCTCTCCCTCTCTGTCTGTCTGTCTCTCTCTCTCTCAGTCACTCACTCACTTTCTCTGGTGGTTGGACAGTACTTCAAACTGCTCTCTCGTCTCTAGTCTAAAATTTCGTTCATGAACGTTCTGAATTCCTTAATCGCCGTTTCAGACGCATACTCTTCTCCTGTTTCCATGAAGCAAAGTCATAATAGCATTCAGCAAGCTGGTCAACCTGGGGTGAAAATCCTGAGGGTCTAAATCTTGAGGGCCCAAGTGCTGGGCCTACATATTCCCTAAACTCAAATCAGACATGGCTAGTGATTAAGAATTGGCCTGTCAAAAATGATTAAGAGTACAATTTCAGTAAAACATAGACAGATCCTATTTAAAACTTGACAAAAATAATTATCACTTTCCTTAATCATTCATCAAACGCTTAAACTAGAATTTCTTTCCCAAAATATCAGTTTATTTCAGAACTCTATTGTGCTACCTTAAAGCAGTTATGGCAGCAACTTTTTTGTGCACAATTTATCTTAGATATCCACATAATCAGGGACATATGGGGTTTGAAAACCTGGTCGGTCTGCCTACTGTTTCACAAATGGCAGCGAATAGAGCGCCTTTGCTCAAATTCGACTAAATCTTTCCTGTCGAGCATCCAATCACACGTTTTAAATTATCATAAACTGATACACAAATATCCACGCATGCATATGAGTTTAAGTTCATTATATATAAATTTAACTTATTTATGAATCTATGAATCTGAACATTTGAAACGCACCTGTAAGTATACCACAAGCCTGAGTGAAGTTAAAGGTCTAGAAGCACGATAAGGTCGTCTGTTTTCCAGTCGTAGCTTGTCAGTTGCATGTAATGACCATTGACTTAGGCCTAATTAGGCCCTATGATCACTTCCACAGAAGTGTTGCTATTCTAGTTCCTACTTTCAGCGTTGGTTTGCCTATTAATCGGCAGCAAGAGCTTTTCAGATATTCTTCTGTCAAATATTGAAAGCAATTCTGTTCAAGGGCTGCTTTGTCTAATCTGATCGATATTCCACTTGTCTGTATGCTTGGAATGGCTGCCATATCATACAGTATCACATGGCATTACATTGTATCACGTTACATTACGTCACATCACAGCACATCACATCCCATCATATCACATTACATCACATCATGTCACATCACATCAAACATCCCATCCCATAATATTTCATCCCATGACATCACATCACACCACATTACATCATACGACACCTAACCACATCACGTCTCATCGTACCACACCACATCCCATTACAATATCTAGCTTCAGCGGCCTCTGTTTGCTATGCTACATTAATTGGACTTCATTCTCTGACAGTACTCGAATGCGTTGCATCGTATCACATTGCAGTAGTTGATGTGATATATTTAACCAATCGCTCAAGAAATGATTCGTCGGCGTGCAAGTGCAAGACAACCGCTGTGCAACTGTGGTTGTCTATCAGTGTCTTGCACTATCTTTCGAAACAGACAATGCAAGCAACCGATAGATTTTGTAACACCTGGGATACCTTTTTATCACCGTTGTCTCTCAACGTCTCTGAGTTTGCTCGACACGAGACAACGCAGGCTACCGTTAGATGTTTTTAAACATCCGATAAACCTATATCGTCATTGCCTATCAATGTCTCTGAGTTGCTCGATAAGAGGCAACACAGACAACGGAGAGATTCCAAGACAACAGAAAAACAGGAAGTGATTGATGGTTGCAGTCATTTGATTATACGCAGCCGATGAGGCGAATAATTCAATCACGTGATACGACCGGAAATACTCTTACATTTAAGAAGATGGGCTCGCGTTGTCTTGCGGGTGTCAGCATTTACACCCTACATAGACTGTGGCCCGTCCTGGCTTTAGCTACAAGAACTTCTATAGCCCCATATCAGGTAAATATGCAGCAAAAATACATTCTTGACCCTCTTTGCGGATAAAATTTATGGTTTAGGCCTAAGGCTGAAATTTGTTGGTTACTCTCTTTGTGAAAAATTTCGTCATCTTGATTCTTCGCCTCCTGTCTTAGACTATTTACAGCCAACAAATCTTGCAGAGAAAAGCTGTCCCTTTACGTCATTCCCACATTCTTCTGAAACAGTGCTTTAATGTCCAGGGTTCAACCATTCTATCAATAATCAATTGTTCATTGCATGAGAGATCTTTCCCATCTGCTTTTACTCATGCCATAGTTCAACCTCTGCTAAAGAACCTTCTCTCGAACCCGATGACCTGTTTAATCACAGACCGATCTCACCTATGAAGTTTGGATCTAGAAATCTTGAACGGATAGTTATGAATCGCATGCTAACTCACTTATCTTTCAGCTCATTAATACCCCGTTTCAGTCTACATACCGTAATTTTCATTCAACAGAATTCGCCATTCGTGCAGTTCATAATGACATCATGTGTTATATGTATAAAGGTGGGGTGACTGCAGTTGTTCTTGATTTGTCTAACCCTTTTGATAGTGTGGACTATTCTCTTCTTTTGCATCGTCTCCAGCACTGGTTTGGCGTTTATGATCCCACACTGCATTGGTTTGCTACTTACCTTAGTCCACGCACTCATTTAGCATATTTAAACGGTAATTAGTCGTATAGTGCCTTGTTGACATATGGCATCCCAAAGGGTTCTGTGCTTGATCCTCTTTTGTTTACAGTATACATAACACCATTAGGTACAGTGCCTCACAATCATTCACTAGGATATTATTTATATGCTGATGATGCTCAAATTTACATTACATTTGACAATTGGCTTGTCACTCGTCTGGGTAGCTGTTGTTCATTGCCTTTGATGAGGTGCAGTCTTGGATGGCGGCCAATGAACTTCTTAACTCGCCGAAAAGTAAATTGCTCCTCCTGAGCACTCAACAACAACTTAAAAAGTTTGAATGGATTACATCTTTAAAACTTTTTGAGTTGGTAGACACTGCTCGTAACTTGGGAGTTGTTTTTGACAAATGAAAGAGAGAGACAGACAGACATACATACATACAGACAGACAGACAGGACCAGGTTGATCTGGTGTAACCGAAAACCACAGTATGAATGCAGTCAGAGAGGAACAAGCACAACCACTGCAGAGGACGACCCATGATACCAAAAGACTTTTCAAGGCGCTGTAAGAGAATGCCGTAGTCGACAGTGTCAAAGACCGCACCAACATCAAAGAGAGCAAGCAAGTTTACCTGACTCCAATCAACAGCCCCAAAGATATTAGCAAACATACGGTTAGCACAGACTCCCTGGATTGAAACCTCCTGAAACCAGATTGTTTTGGAGAAGAGGAAATTTTCCTTCTGATAACATGCCAAATACGTCGACACAGTATCCTCAACCATCTTCGGTAATGACAGACTAGAAATTAGGCAGTATGCATGTTGATGGTGAGGTGTGATCTGTATGCCTTCTCTGTTGGCCAAGTGCTTGTTTTGTGATCACACGATACCAGAATCGAGACTGCGTTATGACGTTGGACAAGTTGCTGAGATGGAACTGCTTCTGCGTTTTCCTTTACTGCTCTGGCCTCGTATTCAGAACTTAGAAATCTTTCCTTGCCGGAATAGGAGACGGGGAAAAGAAAAGAGTTCGCTACGGGATATTGGAGTCTTTCACTTAACTAGGATTGCGCGATAGTCCAGTAGTTAGCGTGCTGGACTGTCAACCCACAAGCGGGGGTTCAAATCCGCGCCAGGAGTGACAGGTGTCAAGCTTTCTGATCCAGTAGTATCCCCTAGCAAACTCAGCTACAAAATGAGTACACTGACTGGACACTGCCAGTGGAATGATCTGGCGGCGGCGGAAAGTACTTGCCACCCGCCCTCATGTGACAAAGTCAAGAAACACGAATTCGCAAGCACTTAATATTCATGGCTGCCTCTCGAGGTGCCTCAAGAGACTGCTCTTCTTTTTCTTCTTCGTTTTCTTTTTCTTCTTCTTCTTCTTCTTTCTCCTTCGCCTCTTTTTCTTCTTCTTTTTTTCGTTTTCTTCTTACCTAATTTATTGGGTTTAGAAGCTAATGATGTAAAGCACATTCTTTGGAAGCGGAATCTTTGAATCTTTCCTGTACCATAGGTCCGCTTTTTTCATTTTTGAGCTGACGATGAAACGATTTTAGAACGATCGTAATTACCATTTCCTATTTATCATAATTATCTTCGGATACGCTGCATCTCTGGCGGCCGATGCTATCAATAAAGAGCAACAGAAGCCAGAAAGACATAGAAACATACAAACAAACAGACCGACAGACCGACAGAAAATAGAACCACAGACAGATTTATGCACACGTGGACAGACAGAAGGACACAGTCAGATATATGTGAATGAGATACATATATACATACATACATTGATTGATTGAAAGCATATTGATTCAACAACAACAGAAAAAATACAAGCATAATACAATAATAACATAAGTTATAAAATGTTTTCAGCTGATGCTGTCAAAAAGACAACCCAAAAGAGGCGACCAACCCCCTCGGTGCAGGATTGTCCCCTTTCCATGAGAAACGTTTCAGATGGCAAAACGATTCATGTCTATTAAATTGTAATGTGAGTGAATATAACTCAAGAAAATGTATAGAAAAAAACGTAACTAAACTTAACTAACAAGTTTTAAAGTTTTGAAACCTTAAATCAAACAAATATTATTTCCAGTTCACAGTTTAATTTTTTTAAGGGAATCAGCAGACTTAAAAGAGAAAAAAACACTGCTATCATCAGCTAATAATATTAATTCAGATTGATTAAAAATTAATTGTAAATCATTTACATGAACTAGGAGCAGTAATGATTCCATCCTGGAGCCTTGGGGCAGTCCACTTCAAGGAGTTTTGTAGCTAAACCGATGACCATAAAAGAGGACCTGTGTTCTGCCACTCAGGTAATGAGACAACCAATCATGTGCCACCCCCTAATATCACAGTGCGCAAGTTTGCTCAACAAAATGTTATGAATCACACTATCAAAGGCCTTGGACAAATCGAAAAAGATTCCTAGGGCAAATTCATTTTTATCCATGGACTCAGATACTTTCGCATTTTCAGTAGAGCCATATATTGTGCACTGCTGTTTGCAGAAACCAGATTGATTAGGTGATAATTTTTTTCCTTAGCAAAAAATTCAATTAATCTTTTGTACATTATTTTCTCAAAAAATCTGAAAGTGTGGAAGAACGGAAATTGGTCTGTAGTTGCTAATTTTGTTTTTATCATGATTTTTATAACTAGGTATTACTCTAACAACCTTTATATCAACCGGGAAATGCCAGTAGCAAAAGAAATATAAATAATGTCAGCAATCACAGATGCAACTGCCTCAGTTGTGACCTTTTCAATTTGTGAGTTTATGTCATCTACACCTCTTTCTATAATTTCCTGTGGAAATGTTTCAATAGAATTTTTATTCAATATTTCTATGAACTGAAGATATATTAAGAAAGGATTCAAATTTTCTACAGTAGTCCGAAATATTAGATTAATATTATTATTAGCATCATCATCAACATCATCGTCTTCTTCTTCTTCTTCTTCATCATCATCATCATCATCATCATCATCATCATCAAACAGACTTATAACGCGCGCAGTTGACAACAGCCTCAAAGGCGCGTGCAACAACCCTGAAAAAGTCCTACAGAGTAATATCGAGTAATATCATGGTTTATAGATCGACAGGAATGCACAGAAATTAGATGATAATGTGGCGCCAATATGAACAAAGTAGTCACTAAATTTGTCTGGAATTTTTTCTCTATCTCTGGTTTCGACGCCATCTATAACAAATGAATCAACGTTAAAGAATTTCCACAAGTCAGCATTACCTTAATAATTTTCAAGCTTTATCTAAGTTATTTGCACACTTTAAAAATTTGTATGCGTAATACATTTTTTCGCTTCATTTCTAAGTTGTTTATATTTATTTCTATATGTAACTAAAGTCGCTATATTGATTTCAGTGTGAATGTTTAAGTATAGGGTCTATTTCAAATATAGACGTGATATTATTGCACG
This sequence comes from Norana najaformis, assembly GCA_964023275.1. Lineage (NCBI taxonomy): Eukaryota > Metazoa > Annelida > Clitellata > Crassiclitellata > Hormogastridae > Norana > Norana najaformis. The sequence continues at coordinate 12,261,687 of OZ029922.1, forward strand.
ATTTGAGATGTCATCCAGGTCTTTCTAATTTTATGGAAGTTTTATTTCTGTTTTCAATAACCGGGAAACACTTGTCTTATAGTTTCGTATATTTGTCAACAAATACTTGATTAGTAGAAGATGTCGTTTTCAGAGCGGTGGTGCGTCCAATCGCAGTTAATTAAAGTCGCACGAAATGAGACAATAGCTTTCTCATTTGCCAGTCTACTTGGCGTATTACAATGTTTAGGCATTCTTGCGAGACAGAGGAAATTGCAAAACAAAATTGTAAATTATGAGACAATTCATTTATCATAATTGATGAATCTTGACGATCGGAAAGAATATTTGTAAAGGTGTTGTTAATTAACATGGCTGTTGAAGCGGTTACTCGTGTGGGTCCTAATGTTATAGGTGACAGCTGATGGGACATTAAAAATACATTATTGGGATCAATTCATAATAAATCAACATTAAAATCTCCAGTGAGTATAATTTTCCTTTTTTTTTCTGGATAACTTTGGCAGCATATGATCAATATCCTCACTAAACTAGTTCATTGAGAACCGGATCGACGGTACATGGTACCCATCACAATTTGCTTTCCTTTCGTTTGATATAGTTTTATGAACATACATTCAAATGTGTTATTTATCGGGCTTGACCAGACTGCCTCAATCCGTCCATAGACCATATCTTTCCTAATAAAAATCTAGTATCTCCACCTCTAAAGCCACTTCTACATTTCTGGATAAATGTTCAACCCAGGAATAGTCACTGTACCTGCTGTGCCAGAGTTAAGCCAGTTTTCGGTGACTCCCAGGGCAGTGGCATTAGACTGCTCCAGAAACAAATGCATATCTGAAAGTTTATATAACAGGGTTCTACAATTTAAATGCGCAACAGAAAGACAATTGTTATACTTGTGGCGATATAGCAGTTTGGGTCAGTTGTTCCGTGGGGACATACTACCCAGAGCAGAAATTTATACTATCATAGAAATCTATGTCAGCATCAATATCTGGATTCATTAACAGTGCACGTCATTCAACAAAATAATCAGTAGGATTAAATTTCATCTGATCAGGATTTGAGTGAAAGGGAGCAGATAGTGCAATGCTAAACTCATACTCGTCTTCAACGTGGTTGAAAGGGAAAACAGCCGTGACAAATTGTTTACAGAACCAATACGACTCAGAAGAATTTTACTTGGTGCAAGGTAAGCGACACCAGGATCCGCATACAGAACATAACAAACATCTTTATGTGCTAATAAGTAATTCTAAGCAGTAAGAACAGCACTGAGAAAAACAGTCCATGACATCAAGAAGAATGACATTTTATGAGGTTTAACGTAACACTATAAGCATCAGTGTAAGTATATATTATTATATACAGACAGACAGACAGACAGACAGACAGACAGCTGACAAAGAAGCAAGCAGACCGGCAAACAGACCAGATTGCAGACAACATGTAGACGCAGAAAGGGCAGTCAGTAGTCTGGCGAGCATAAGCATCAATATCAGAATGCTGGAGCGAAGATCGAACTATGACGCAGACCATACACAACCAGAATCTGCCAGGAGATATTTCGGAGTTCAGAAAGTTTGATCGATTAGCAGAGCGATGATCGCAGCCTGCGACCGATGATAAGTCGAGCCAGCAGCTCAGCCTTGTCCTATAGGTGGCATGTTTTCTGAATGTGTAATGGGGCAGATGATCCATAGTAAATTGGAACCCAACGATCCAGTTGAATTTAAATTGAAGACTGGTTAATAAGTTCGGGCAATGTCAAGACACCTAGAAGAAGAAGCTAGAGCGTGTTGACTGAATGATTGCATTAATACAATACTGGTTAGTTTTCGCTTTTTTAAAATATACCTTCTTCCAGCAGACAGGTTTGCGTGAACTAAGAACTGGAAACACAGACTTCCAACGGGCTGCAAAAGGGGCAAATAATATTAAAGAAGACAAATAGCTAAAGGCTTCATAAGGTTAGATAAGGCAAGATAAGTAAAGTAATGCTGGGTTGAGGTAGTTAAGAATGAGTTAGGTGAGGTAAGGGGAGGCTAGCTGGGGGAGATAAGGTAATATAAACAAGGTATGGCAATATTAGGTTAAGTTAGTTAAGGATAAGTTTAAGTTAAGTAAGGTTAGGTATGGTAAGGTAAGGCAAGGAAAAGCAAGGCAAGGTGAGTTGATGTGAGGCTCATAGATTACACGTACTATGCAGTCGAAAACAGATCTTGCGTTTGTGTGCTCATTTGTTCCGATTGTAGAGATCTGAAATTGCCCTGGATTGAGCTGGATTAAAGTTAAATTTTACTATATTACAGGTACATTATTATTTGGTAGCATTAGGGTGAATCGGATCGGATCAAATGAGATCGGATCGTGTCCATCCTCTTTCCCTCCTTTTATTTCTCCCCTTTGTCGTCCTCTTTCTCCGCCTGCTTCTCCTCTGGACGCTGTCTGTGGTTGGCATTCGTTGTTGTCATATGGGAAGAGAGATTATGGATTAGAGATCGGATGCGAAAGACTGCAATTGATTTGCTTCATGTAAAGCGACGGATTCGCCGAACAATCTATCGATTCGTTGTTCCCATTTTGGAAATACATCCGGATTAGTTCAGCGCCCATCATAAAGTCGGGGATTTACTGAGCCAATCCGGGACTAATCCTCTCCTCGGCTTTCGGCTATATACGACTGTATGGCACGCGAATGAAGCAGCTTTCCTCCAATCTTCCATCTATCTCCATCAGTATCCGCTCCTTGTCTCCCATCTCGCCTGATCATACCACATTCCATCACTTCCCACATTCATTGTAGATTACTCAGTCCTACCGTATCTATTTATACGAATGCTGTATGCATATGTATGTATGCATATGCATGTATGTTTGTATGCATGCATGCATGCAAGACTCATGCGAGATATAGTGTTTATATAGCGCCCTTTAAGAACCTGTCAAATACGCTAATCCCATCTTATATGTATGCTCATGCAATTTCACGAGAATTACACCATCCCCTATCATTTTATCTGAACACCCCCAATTTCACCTGACCTCATTTCGTCACATTCAGATTCACCACGACTCATCCGATTCTCAATCGTCACTCCCCAATATCACCCTTTTACACCTGATTTCACCGGATCTGTGCTTTTGAGGGGTTGGATAAAGGAGCTATATAAATGTTTTCATACGTACATACATACATACTTACATACATTTATACATCTGACGTCATCCAACCTGCTTTCATTCAACACCCATCTAGCTAAATTTCAGCCATTCACCCTGAATCTCATCTTATCTCACCATCAAACTTTCTTAAATATTTGCTGTAATTCGAATCATCAGTCGAATTAAATCGTTAAATGGGTGTATATTGTATTGCACTTGATAACTTATATAGCGCTTCTTACAAAAGAAACTACTCAAGGAGCTTCTAGCATGAGAACCCGGGGAAATAAGAACGTCTTTAAACAACGAGCTGTCTGAGCTCTATCACCAACAGTGACCCTTGAACGAAATGGTAGTGGAAGTTCATTCCATAGAGATGGGCCAACAACAGCAAAAGCCCTCTGCTGAGCAAACGAGGACTGAACACGAGGAACAAATAGATCCAGACGATCTACAGAACGTAAAAGACGGGATGAGGTACTAGAGTGTGGAGGCCGAATAAGATACTCCCGTTTATCTTTCAAATAGCGGTTGAGAATTTAAAATCAATCGACCGCCCTTGCTCGTCTCTCTGCTGTTTCCGATCGTTCTGACTTGGGTTCGAACTGGCTGTCTGTTCGTCCTCAGAAGAGACGGTCGGTGAGTGCTTTTATTCTTGCACTATACTGATGATCATGTCTGGAAACATTGAACTCAACCCTAGACCATCTCGTGGAGACGTAAACAAGGCAATGCTTCAGATCTTCGTCACTGAAGTTCGGAGCCTTGAATTTTTTGTTCTGATGTGCTTCGTGATGCGATTATCCATGAAGTCATAGCCGTTGAACGTCTGGACAGTTTTTGTCTAACCGAGACGTGTATGACAACTGATGCACGGACCAAGGAGTGGCACCCGAAGGCTTCTCCGTTCCGCACATACTCACCGGCAGCCTGTTGAGGGCGGTCTCGGCTGAGGCGGTGGTCTTGGAAGTCACCTACAGTTCTACCATTCAAGTCAACGCCCATCCTCTGTTCGACTCCTTTTATTCATCGTCGTATGAGCTTCAGGTGGTCGGAGTAGGTAAAGCTGCATCGTCTCTGATGATTGCCAACATCTATCGCACTCCATCAAGCATCATTCTTACTTTCTGTGACGAATTTTCGGACATGATTTCCACAATTACTGCCAGTGCAACTGACCGCCTGCTTGTCTGTGGCTATTTTCACTGTTGGGGCAGTGATGGGAATCGTACTGAGGACACCTTAGACGATCTGCCAAGATCATTCGATCTCAGACATCGTATTTCGACTCCAACTCGCTGTGGAATTTGATGAATTTTTTCAATTACTGATAATCCTGCGATGATTGAATATGTCCGGATCAGTAACGCTGGCTATACCTCTGACCACAGGCTCATCATTGCTTGAGTATCAGTGGTACATCCAGCCGTCCAGTTGCATTTTCGTGTGGCCAGATCAAGCAGACGACACAGTTGATTCTGAGCAGGCGCTAATGGACATAGAACTGTGTTCAGAATCAGCCCAGACAGCAGATGTAAAGCAACTCCCGCTTTCAGACAAAATTCAAACTCTCAGTGTAACCATCGACAACTCCTTCAATATGACTTCACATGTAGGCCTATCTTCGATTTGCAGGTCTTGTTTGTTTGCCACAGCATGGCTTTTGTTACATCGGGGATTCTCTGACTGATGCCGTGGCCAAAACAGTGGCTTGTGGACTTTTTGGTTCTCGTTTAGACTAAGTGAATGACGTGTTATGTGGTGTATCCTCTTTTAATCTAAAAATACTAGAGGTGATTTCGATTCTGGGCTTGTTATATGTTCTTCTTCATCATCATCAAATACATTTGATCATCTTCGTCAGCTTCACTGGCTGCTTGTTGAATAGCGTATTAAGTTTAAGACTACATGAATGACCTTCAAAGTCTAGAATACCAGCCTTCCGTCATATCTTTCTACATTGCTAACACCATATTGACCTCCTAGACTTTTGCGTTCTTCTGATATTGGTTTGTTGCTAGAAAATTTGGACTCCCCTATCACAAAATGCCCGACTTGCCAACTCACTATCCGCATTTAAGTCACTTATCAAGACTCATTATTTTACTCTTGCATTTGCATAACTCCATCTTGGACCCTTGCTAACTTGAATCCGAGCCTCAGATTCAGATTTACTGACTTTGCGCGCATTACAAATGCTTTTAATAAATAAATCATGCAACCCCATTGACCCACCTCATTTCGTTACCGTCACCCCCTATCCACTGGCCAATCTCATCCCGCAATACCCTATTATCTATCCGTCCTCTGCGGTCGATATCTGTGTTGCCCTGTGACTCTGGCCCTCGCTTGCTTGATCACGCTTGATCTATGTTCGGCGTCGAACCGAGAACTCACCCTGGTCGCCCCGCTTTCGTTGATCATTCTCGGGACCATATAATCGCGCGCAGCTGTTAATGTGATGGAATATTTATGCAGCCCGATATGAAATAAAGCATTATTGGGGCTTGTTTGTCCAGCGAGCGCTAGGCGGCGCTGGAGTCCAACGCTATCTCGGCGACAAGCTTATGGGCGGCTTCAGCCGAGGGAGTGGCTTGAACGAGGGCAGGTTTACGCGACACGTTTGGCAGAATTTAGAGGACCCTCTGTAGAGAAACTGACAAAGACGTTTATATATCATGGTAAAATCTGCGTTTAGTGACTCTAAATCCTTTATAGCTTATCCCGAACAGTTAGACGAGTCCTCCATTTCTCGTCTTCCATGCATTTCTTTCTGGCCTTCTACCATTCTCGTTTCTCGTCGAACTCATAAATATTCATTAAGTCAGCCACACTCTTAGCTGCAGCGTTTCTGATACTCTCGTTAGTTTTCTTTCGCAGACTGCCTCCCTACTTTTCATGCCTTCACGCCACTGCTTTAAGGCCTCTCCCATCTTGGCTTATTTTATCGATTTTATGGCACCTTCGAGGGCCTTACAGGCGCTACATAATGTTTAGCTGTAATGTACCGTTTAGGATGCATTGTCTTGTCGTTTTCATTACCATTAGCACCTAGTTATTCTAGATTTTCGTATTTAACTCTGAACACACGTCAAGTATGAAGAGTGGGTATGATTTCGCTGGTCGAATTTTACATTTTGCCATTATTCACACAGATGCGTGGATACGAATCGCTAACAGATGCCCTGATCTTCTTCCTTCCTTCCTTCCTTCCTTCCTTCCTTCCTTCCTTCCTTCCTTCCTTCCTTCCTTCCTTCCTTCCTTCCTTCCTTCCTTCCTTCCTTCCTTCCTTCCTTCCTTCGTTGCCTAGTTCCTTTCTTACTTCTTTTCTTGTTTCTATCTTTCGTTTTTCTTTCTTTCTTCAATTCTTTCTTACTTCCTCTACTAATTTCTGCCCTCTTTCCTTCTTTCTATCCATCATTCCTTCGATCCTATCTTCCTTGCTTCCTCCTTTTATTTCTTTCTTCTTTCTCTCTAGCTTTTCTTCTTTTATTCTTTCTTTCTTTTCTTTTTTCTTCAGTTGCTTCATTCCCTTCCTTCTTCTTCCTTCTGTCTTCTTTCTTTCCTTTTCTTCCATCCCAATTTTTTTCTTTATTTTCTTCCTTCCTTCCTTTTTCCATCCTATCTTCCTTCCTTCATTCAGTCATTCGTTCGTTCCTGACATATCTTACTTTCTGTGCTATTTTTGATGTTTTTCCGTTCATCTTCTACCTTTACCCCCACGGATTGATTTTTATGAGGCGAAAATGTCCATTTAAAGCCAATTTCTTTACTCTGTGGCTGCTAAACCCGAAATTACCCACAAATCCGAGCAGCCGACTCGAATTCTAACTCTTTCTTGCTCCTGTAGATGTCGCTACATCGTGGAATAAGACAGCAAACCATTTAAGCGCTTTACCATCTTGTCCGTCTGCAACGGCCAGTCACCCGTAAAGACATTTTTGCGCCAAGCCTGGCTGGAGCTAAATAAATTATTGCTGCGCTTCTGCGTCTAGTTCGACTTGCGTGAGTGCAGAACTATATATAGGATTGGGCGCCATCGATTTCTGATCTTCGGCTCGCCAGAGATCACGAGAGAGATGGCCGATGAACTTCGAACACTGAGGCTTAGCTGTGTATGTCCATCTGCCCGTGCATCTAATACATTAAGTGAATTCTCACTTGTACAGGCTTAACAGACCGGTCTACGCGTAAGACAATTTCTGCCCTGGCTACGATTAACTGTAATGTGTTGTAACGTAATCGCATTATATTTATGTAACTTAAGTAATCGGATAGATCATGTGGCTACAGCGTGAAGGCACCCCTTCCCCCGACCTCAGACCAATAAGCTCTTATAAGACAATTGTGTTTTCATCGCTTTGAAGAAACCCTAACAACTTAACACTAGAGGTAGTCTGCTAATGTTAAAACCAGTACTAATGTCAAGTTGTTGTTAACACTGATGCTAATGCGAACATTGATGCTGAGAGAATATGCTGGAATAGAAAGGAATGGAATAGTATTGAAATGGAATGCAATACAATACAAAGCACTACACTATAACACAATGTAATGTGGACTTAATATAGTCCGTACAAGCAGGAGAAAGCAATACAGCAAAATAGTCGTTATGTGCTGCTACCACTTACAAGGCCCAGTCACCGGAAGAACCACAGCGTGAACGAGTGTGCCTTAAACAGTTCCGAGATTCCCTAGTCTAGACTATCCTGGCCTGATCTGATTTGGTCTAGCATTTAGGCCTACTACTCACATCTATCTCACATAGTATTTGATGCTGGATGTGAGAAGTTAATGCGTAACCGAACCAGATCACGCTAGGCTAGACCAGATTCAAATGTAACAGACTAGACTAGTCTAGAGACTAGACTAAAGTTGATTAGGCTAACTGGATTACAATGGTCATTAACAGAGCAAGCCAGATAGCGCAAGTCTAGAACCGATCAGGGATCTTTTACGAGTAGATCGTGATGCTTCTTCTAATTCTTTTTTACAGGCTCCTGCGTCTCAAGTCAACGCAATTCATCTCATGATCGATTTCGTGTAATATCGTCGACGGAAGAAAAAAGGAGAGAGAGGAACCCCCTCTCAATGCCGGCGTCATTTCCCGCGTGCACTATCTGCTCTGGAGATCAGACGTGCGTCTTCCGCTAATCCTGCTATTTGCCGATCGGGGATTAGAGGCAATGCCGACCTAATCCTATTGTCGACCTCAGTCGCTACTTCCGGGTCACGTCGTTCGCGTCGCTGTCGCCTTAACGACCATCCACGATGAACGACATACTTGTGAGACCGCGTTCTAGCACCCCTTCGTTCCCCGTCTACGATCATCCGAGTCCCGGTCGATCTAGATCCCCGCTGGCTGTCATATGGATCAAGGGACTCCCTGGGCTCTGGACGGAGGCCGAGTCCTCTCTGAAGGAGTCGGCTGCGACCGCTGTTACGAGTTCCTGCATCGCCGGCAATGCTACGGAATTGTGCCGAGCAGGTATGTCATCCGACGTCTGGGAACTTAAGGCCGGGGACCTATCGTCGGAGAATTCCGGTCAGGCCTACCCAACCTGGGCTCTGGTCCTGATGGGGCTGTTGGCCGGATGCACGTCGCTTGTGACAGTTTCGGGCAACCTGATCGTAATTCTGTCCTTCTTTCTCGAGAGAGCCATTCGCCAGCCGACCAATTACTTCATAGCGTCTCTTGCAGTCAGCGACCTTCTCATCGGGGCAGTGTCGATGCCGTTCTACACCATTTACCTGCTGACGGGGCAACACTGGCCACTCGGCGAGATCCTCTGCGACTTGTGGCTGTCCGTCGACTACACGGCCTGTCTCTGTTCGATCTACACGGTCTTCTGCATCACCATCGACCGCTTCTGTTCGGTACGCATCCCCGCCAAGTACCGCAACTGGCGCACCGAGCGCAAGGTGCTTGTCGTCGTTGCCCTGACCTGGGTTATTCCAGTGCTCGTCTTTTTCCCGTCGGTTTTCGGGTGGCAGTGCTTCGTCGGGGAGAGGACCGTTCCAAAGGGCAAGTGCTACGTCCAGTACATGGAGGAGGCGCTGTTTAACTGCCTCCTTCAGGTCGGATACTTCTGGGTGACGCTGTGCGCCATGTGCAGCCTCTACGCCGGCATCTACCGCGTCGCGCTGAACCTACAGAAAAAGTCCGATCTCAAGCAGAAGACGACGACGACGCTTGTGTCGTCCGCCGGACAAAAGATGGCGCGCACGGGGTCAGGGGTCGTTGGCGACGATGGTCGTCCGGGCAGAAACGAAGACACGCCAAAGAACGGCTCGGAGGGAAGAGGACGTCGGATTGTAAATAATGGTGGGTGCGATCGGAGAAACAGAGGCGGAGGCGTCGGTGGCAGCGGCGGTGGCGGCGGCGTGACAAATCGCCGAGAACAAGAACAGGAAGAAGACAGCGAAAGTAGCCCGGATTATCCCGGTATTGTCCATCTCGACGAAAAGCCGGACGGGGGACGTCTGTCGGCGAAGAGCTTCATTCATCACTTGGACGACGCCAGGATACCAGATGCGGAGGATCGGATGAAAGAACTGAAAAAAGAAGACATGATCGACGACGTAACAAAGAATTCGGTCGAGGTCAGTTCAATTCGGAACGCGGTCAAGGCCGGTCAAGAGAAGAACCAACAAAAACACTTCTCGCGCGACCTAAACATCCGATCTGAAGGTAAATTTAGGCTGAACGAAGACGCTGGTAATCGGTCGTCCCCGAACCTGTTTACCGAAAGATCTCTGACCGGATCGTTTGTTCGTAAAACCCGGAAAGCTGTGCTAATCGAAAAGACCACCGGAAGTTACGACGACGCCGAGCTTCCGGCTCACTTTGAGGTGCGCTGGTTGTCGGAGGATGACCTCGAAAGCAGACTTTTCGAAGAGAACGTTCGTCTGCTCGTTCGCTCGCACCGGATCGACAGCTCAGCGACGGATTCTAACGGAGAAGAACCCCGATCCCCAGTCTGGAAGAAGCGAGATTCGCCGAGTGAGCACTCCCTTCTCGTCGCCGTAGACGTCGGACGATCCCTTCACTATCAGTCAACGCTGCAACAAGCGCCGTCGGAAGCCGATCGTACGGCTAATCGCAACTGTAGTCGCCAAAACAGAGGTCGAAACTGTAATCAGAGTAACAGTCTCCTCGTGGGAGGTTCTAGCGATTTCGACGCGACAAAGGGGTCGAAAGGTTACCGACGAGTATTTGCCAGGATCATGCGTTGGAGGGACAGCAGCAAGGACCGTGCGAACGTCGACGAGGTTCAAACACCGTCGCCTCCTAATCATCCAAGCGTCTGTTCCCGACTGCGCCGCGCACTGAACAACGCCGAAATCGAACTGAAGCACTTGGGCGGCAGAGGAAGCACGACGAACCCCGGTGGAACAGTCACGGGTGGTCAGGGCGAAACCGACCAGCCGTGCAGCAACCAGTCTAGCCTTCGGGCGCAGGGCAACGCTGCACCGTTCCAGTCTGTCCTACGTCGGTTGCGCAAGTTTGACGACAGTCAGAACAAGGAGAGCGGTAACGACGCTGGACGCAAGTGTAAACGGGTGAACAGGGCTCGCAAGGCTCTGCGGACCATAACCGTCATCTTGGGGGCGTTCGTACTGTGCTGGACACCGTGGCACGTGCTGTCTATGATCATCGGGTTCTGTCCGAAAGGAATTGTCTGTGTGACGCCCGTTCTCTACGATATTTCCTACTGGCTCTGCTACCTAAACAGTCCGCTCAACCCGTTCTGCTATGCGCTTGCCAATCAGCAGTTCAAGAAGACGTTCGCGAGGATACTCAAGTTCGACTGGCACCGAACCTGAGATAACAAAGTCCCGTTCAAAACCACGTTCACCGGTTATGTATAAGACAAGTTAAGACTGAGACTAACGTTCAAAACCACATTTTAAAATAATCCATAAGACTATAGACAACATTTTAAGGATGTGTGTTCATTATGGTTCTAAAGTTAACAGTTGGCCGTTCAACGAAGTCACCATGATCTTTAATTAAGACTATAGTTTGCAGTTTAACATAGTCTTTAAGGCGATTAGTGGCAGTTCAAGAAAATAGATGCAATTAGATCCTTTGGATGATAGATGCTAGGTCAAAAGGATGATCACTGGAATCTTCAAGAAGTGTTATATGCCAGTGGAACTCCGCCACTGCCTTTAGTCGGGTAGTGCCAGTCCCAAGCCTGGATAAAGGAGGAGGGCGACGTCAACGGCCTTTGATGCCATTAAGATGTCGTTAAACATTGGAACTACTACTATATGCCAGTGGAATAAGATCACCGTTCGATCTGTGGAAAATGTCTTCAACCGATTACTCATAGGTTTTCTAGTCAGAACCTCGGTCTTGTAATTAAGTTCAATCAATGAAGGCGTGAGTACAAATGCGTTAACTACACTGGCCAACACATAATTTGTTGCCTCAAATGTTAGAACTGTTTCTGGGTATATTTGACCTGCTGATTCCAGAAAAGGCACCAGTTTTCTCTCAGCAGGTCTAGTTTTCGAGATATAGAACATTATGCCATATACCAGTCCTTGCCTCTGCTCGCCCATAAAACATAAGGCTATAGCTATAATTATGTAGTGCTCAATTTATTATGTGATACACTAAATAAACATAATAATATAAATACTTAAAAGAAAATGGTAGTACCTGAAACTGTACTTATATGATACCAAACAGAACAAGTTTGTTATAAAAATTTCAAGTCATTCGACACCGAAGAAGCTCCTTTTGTACGATTTCCGAGTGTGGCATCTGCCGGAACAATCGCGCATAATATTCCAGCAATAGTCTGCCATCATGTGTGCATCCCATCTTCCTTGATATCGATTTTCCATTGTTTTGATGTCTTGGTGAAATCTTTCACCTTGCTCTTCGCTGAAGTCACCAAGATTCTCTGGAAAGCGATCTAAGTGACTGTGGAGATAATGGACTTTAATGCTCATGTTGCAGCCAAGCTTGTTGAAATGAAGAAGCATATCCTCTACTAGTTGTGCATAATTGTCTGCCTTCTTGTTGCCAAGAAAATTTTTAGTTACAAGAACAAAGGAAGACCAGGCACAAGATTCGATTTCATTCATTGATGGTATGAAAAGTGGGTCATTCATAAGTTGCCTGATCTGTGGACCATCGAAGATTCCAGCCTTCAATTTTTCCATTGTAATTCCTGGTAACTTGTGTACTATGTATTCGAAGCATGAACCTTCTTTATTCAAAGCCCTGACAAATTGTTTCATCAGGCCTAGCTTTATATGTAGTGGTGGCAGTATGATCCTATCTCGTGCCACCAAAGATTCCTTGATTACATTTTGAGCTCCAACCACCATGTCTTTCCTCGAAGGCCAATCTTTTCTTGTCCAATGTTCATGCTTGGCTCTACTGTCCCAAAGACACAAAAAGCAGGGATACTTTGTGTAGCCACTTTGTTGACCAAGGAGGAAATTTACCATCTTCAAGTCTAGCACAAATTACCCATTGATGTTCTTTGTATTTTATCTTTTCCAGTACTAAAGAGATGGCATTGTACTCTTCTTTCATCCTGGTGGAGTGACCGATTGGAATAGAACCAAATTTGTTGCCGTTATTTAAAAGCACACATTTCAGACTACGTTTTGAACTGTCGATAAAAAGACGCCACTCATCTGGGCTGTAATCCGACAGACCAATTTTCTTCAATAAGTTGCTGATGTCATTACAGAATACTAGGTTGTTGTCTTCGGTAAAGAATGGCAGCAAATCCTTTTCTCTGTTTCTATAAATTGTAATTTTCGTTCCAGGCTGAAGTGCATTCTTTTCCTTTAGTCTGGACGCAAGCAATTCAGAGGACTCTTTGGAAAGATTTAAGTCCCTGATCAGATCACTCAACTCTTTTTGGTCAAAACGTTCACTGTGTGAAGTTGATTGGAAATCACTGTCACTGCCCCCACTTTCTTCACTTTCGTCATCTTGTCCGATATTGGACATGCAAGTGTCATCGTCTGAGAGCTGAGGTAGTTCGCGAAAAGGTGGAACTGGTACAATATCCGAATGCGGAACAGGTCTCCTGGCTGAAGGTATATCAGGGTAAGACAACTTGTGACGATTATTTCGATTGATGCCTATGATATTAACCATACAAAAGTAACAGTCGTCGAAGTGGTTTATCTGTTCCCTCCAAACCATCGGTACACCAAATTTCAGGCAGCTTCTCTTTCCAATTGTCCAGTGACGCAATTGTTCAGTACAAGTTTTGCATACTGTATGAGGAGCCCATTGCTTATCTTGATCTCCAAGTTTGACACCAAAATAACCTACATATGTTCTTTTTACAAACTCAGAAATCGGTTTCCTGTTTGCTTTTAGTGTGTATTCCCCACAAATGTAGCAGAATATGTCTGGATGGTTAATGCAGCTCCGTCTGGAAGTAGCCATAACCTTAAGGATGTTCGCATCTGATGAATTAAATGACTAACCTAAAAAATAGTAAGAACATGTAGTTATTTAATGTTCACATTCACAGATTGTTCTTGCGACCAACTCTTAATATGCCCTAAGACGACTGCGGGTGCTCTAGCTTTCAGGAGGCGGTTTATATAGGCTATAAATGCTGACTTCAGCATAATCTATTTACATAGTTCGAAACCATGAAACGCTGTATAAGCACAAATAAATTCTAAATGAGGCCATGAATTTAGTGCTGAGTAAGGTGTAGGCTACGGAATAGTTATTTCGTTGAATCAGCAATATCTCAGCACGCGGCAAGATATGCTGATTTTACATTATAAGGATGTAGGCATTATATGAATCAGCAAGAATTATAATTAGCCATAAATAAAGCTTATTATGACATTTTAGTTTTGCCAAAGACATCGTTTAAAGAGTGGACTGGGTTTTCTTTACAAAATCGACGATATCTCAGAAACTAGACCTGATGCACTCAATCCAATGACATTTTCTGAATCAGCGCCCAAAATTACCCCAAGAACAGGTCTAAAACCGAAGGCAACAAGAAAAAAACATTTTTTTCTGTTGGCCAGTGCTATTAGACTGAGTCAGAAGACGAGTGAAACAACTTTGCTGTTGGTTGTGAACAAAGTGAGTGGTAGAATTGATTAAATCTAGTGTCACTGGGGTCATGCAGTCAACAGCAATCGATGCTCAAGTCAAGTATGAGGGTTTGAGGTTCTGAGGTATGGCCTTGACATTTACAGGCAGAGGGTTCGGACTTGAACTTGACCTTAAATGGTCCTCGCATTGTCCATATAGCACTGGAGAACTGGCTTCAGCTTTAGTCTGTGACTTTTGTAAGTTTCCAAGTTGTTCCTTGGGTGTATTAAGCACTTGATATACTTCGTCTACATCAAGATAATTGCATTAGGAAACTTCTAAAATTCATTCTGTTGTCTCTTCACGATACTGAACCTGATCCTTCTGTCATCAGTTCCTTCATTCAAACGAAACTAGCCAAAGCGGCCTTCGGCTCTGCGCACTGGGTTCAATTCCCGGCGTATCAAGTAAAAATTGCAAAACAATATCATACGAATGAGAATAGCTCACCAGCCTTATCTTATCTTGCCTTGTCTTTCCGTTACCATATCTTACCTTACCTTATCCTTCAGTCACCTCATATTACCTTATGTTACCTCACCTTACCTTACCTCCTTGACCTTACCTAATCTGACCTGATCTTATCTTAGCCTAGCTTACCTTAATTTGCCTGATATTACCCTACTATGCCCTAACCTTACTTTATCTCACCTTCCTTACCTCACCTTACTTCACCTTTCGTCATTTCACATTACCGAACAGTACGTCACCTTCCTTACCATACCTTACGTGATCTGGCCTAACTTTACCTTAACTCACCTTACATTGCCTTACTTTATTTTACCTTGGCTTATCTTACCTTTCTTACATTCCTTACCTTATCTTGCCTTACCTAATCGTGCCTTACCTTATATTGCCTTACCTCACCTTCCGTTACTTCACAATACCTTACATTATATCACCTCACCTATCTAACCTTCTTTACCATATCTTATATGATCTGGCCTGACCTTACCTTACATTGCCTTACATTACCTTGACTTTCCTTATATTATCTTACCTTACCTTGATTATTGATGGCTTTTAGCCTATACTTGACTGACTTAAGCCAGAATGGTATACCAAAATAAGTGTCATGTCAGTACAGTGGCTTAACGAAGGAATAGAGAAGTTGGGTTCAAGTAAGAAGCTAACTAATAGATCTGAAAGTGGTTTTAACCTTGAATCAAGCGTGGCTTGTTAGCTTAGACAGTCTTCATTCTGAGACAAGCGCACAAACCTATGTATTTAGTCTACGCAGTTCGTGCGCAGCCGGTAGCAAGCTTCATCACCAGCGAGATGAAAAGCCAATTGTCAACGACTGAAACGAAGTCATATACCGTACAGTGTGTGCTATTGTCTGCACTACGCCACGTGTGGATGAAGAATCAGTGGCTTGTTCCAATTCCACAAGGCTATATATAGGCACAGCAACTCAGGCCCGTTACGACGATGCATCGAAATGCACTATCAGAAAGCCGACTGCAAAGAACCATTAGGAAAAATTGTTACAAATTCGTGTAAACTTTACTTTACCTGTCCTTACTTCAAGCCATTTACCAGCAGCTATCGAAAGCATTTCTCTTCTGCTCTGTGCTGTCTTGTTAATTCATTGCACTTATTACGCCTGCAAGGTTGGTAAATCTGAATCTGAGGCACAAACAATTTGTCCAGGGTCGTTACACGAAGTCCTCTCAGAAAGAACCATCATGCCAAAGCTTACTAGAGCTTCCTTAACATGCAACGCTCTAGCTATACAATATACACAATGCTCGATATATTGCACCACCAACATCTGCAGCCAGTAGTCAGCCTACATTAATGAATGTAGAAGAAAACCCAAGAAGCCGTCTCCTCTTCTTATACGTCGGAAGCGATGAAAATCTCTTCGATCCAATAATTCATGCAATGGACAACTCACGCCAGCGTCGACATCTATCAGAAGCAAGGCTCGAAATTCGAGTATTGAACGCTCCAGTAGCGACCGACGAACAGCGACTACCGTAGGAGAGACAACAGTCGATAATCTTGCAGACGCATTTTCTAATCTTCTCTCATTGACGCCTGGTTGGATCAGTGTAGGTCAACTATAGCACAATGCACTCGTCACTGTACGAATGCTCGTGTACGTACGTATGCACCTGAACATTTATATAGCGCATTTTCAGAACATCACGAAGGCGCAAAATATGGCTATCTTACAGTTCTGAAAGTAGCAACTTATGATAAGCTGAGAATGTTTTATTAGCTGTTTGTGGCAGTTCGAAGTTTTAGTGGAAGAATGCACCAGGAGGACTGTCCAATGCACGAGAAAGCGGATTTGTGAGGTACTTAAAATGCGCTATATTAAGTTCCTTGATACAGAAGTACATTCAGACATACCTACTTACACGCGGTGCCCGAGTCGTCGTGCGGTAGCGTGGGACCATCAAATTTCCACGATCTGAATAATGCAGTATTTGTCTGCCTTGACAAAGTCTTCCATAAGTATTTTCTAAGTTGTCAGGCTACAGACTTCATTGGTCTTTACTATGTATTCATAGATCGATCGAGACACTTGATATAGCGCCTTTTACATCCCACAAAAGCGCTATCTCAAAAGTGATTTTGACCTCGCAGTGATAGGCGAAAATGTTCTGATAATGCAACATCAAAGACTTCAGAAACTGTCGTCTTGCAGTAATAACTAGTCTTAACCACGAGCCAATTTGTGTCAATGAACATCAGAGGAAAGCTATTGCATGACCAGAATGATTATAGCCAAATAATGTGAGAGTGAAGAACATACTAACAGTGACGTAAGCAAGACACTCGTCCACATTATAAACAACCATACAAGAATATATTATTGTTTGGTTGCTGGGCAAATTGTCTAATAATATGAGACAATCTATTGTTTACAAATGTTCTGGCTGTATTAACCTCTGGCATCAGCGTACACTGCCTTTAAAAATATGTTTAAATCTCGAGTGTGGGGGTACGAGATGAGCCCACAAGATTTGGGAGAGATTCTCACTAGACAAGAATAGTACAAAACGTAACGTAATATTTTATTGCACTTGTAAAAATATTACAGCATCATTCATAAGATCATAGGAACAGTGCAACAGGAACCAGATAAAAAGCTATGAGAGTTGGCTTTCTATTTATAGTCAACACTAACTCATTATATATGTTTCTCAACTGATATAATAATAATAATAATAATAATATTAATAATAATAACAACAACAATAATGATGACGATGATGATGATGATAATAATAATAATAATAAACAATTATATTAGTAAGAACAAGATTAATAATAACAGCAAACTCAATAACATCAAAAGTAATAATAACGGCAATAATAGTGTAATTTAAATCAGTGACGAAAAAGAGAGGGAGGAGGATAATCGAAGACACATACAACAAACTTTCGTTAATCACCAATGTAAAGGTATTTTAATGGAAAAAAACGGTTTTTTTTAGAATATAAGCAATACTTTTATTTTTAATATCATCTTATAAATAGTTCGATAGACGAGGACCAACAATTCTCAGACAATGGAGTCGACAGGTAGTTCGAACATAAGCAGTGGCATATTTATTCGAACCACGAGTAGTAAGAGGGTGAGCTTTGGATATTATGCGACCATAGATCGAGCAACAGACAAGTGGCTGACTTCACGTGTGTGACACACACGAATCGTTCACCTGTATTCGCCGTCAGTCGAGTGAAATAACGATGCGAATCAATTTACACAGTCCACAGAATCGCACTTGCTTGATAAGCCAATGCACTTAAGAAACGTTGGATAAACGCATCACGAATGGTAGCATCCTTTCGAACGTAGCTGCAGGAAAGCAGCTGAGATCAGCTGTGGATATCGGATCAACGAACTGACTTAAGTATCATGTAGTCTTCCATTAATGAACAGGCGATGAATCCCTAAAACCAGCGCCGTCTCTTATTGCAATGTCTTGCAATGAGAGACACAGATACCGAGATACAAGCAGAAAGGCAGAAGCAGGGACAAGTACAGAGATGAAGAATGAGCTAGCAATGACATGGACATATACTAAAACAGTAGGCCCTAAATCCCCCCAAAGTCCTACCTGCACCTCACCGCGGTGGGGGGTGAACAGCTGAGTAGGGGATTGCCCGGTGGGGCTATGCCATCAGTGGTGAATGTCCAGGGGAAACCCTGGGCAGAAGGACCACCTTGGGCGTTTCGCGAGGTGGACAGGCCTACAGGGAACCCTGAAAATAGCTGGCTAACGCAGGAGGCAGGTGCTGGAAGGATACCTGAGGGCGTAAGAGGTCAAATAAGGCCCACCGGCTTCCTTACCCTGCCAGAAGAGGATTGGTCACCGTCTGGCATAGAGACCAAGAAACCTCAACATGACTATGTTCCTAAAACATGGATGGACAACATAAGAGAAGATCTGGAGGGAATGAAAATACGCATGAGAGAAGCAAGGGACAAGATCAGCGACAGAGAACTGTGGAGACGACAGGTTGAGGACGGAGGAGAAGCAAAGAAGGCCCTAAATGGCTTAATATTGAGACCCGTGGAACTGCACAATGAATAATCAGTTGTTGCGATAGACAGCCATTCTACTACACAAATAGTTATGAAACCATTCAATATTTATTTGACATCAACAATGTCAAACGCTTTCGATAATTCGCTAAATGCCAAGAGAAAATATTATTGTCGATAGCTTCAGAGATACTGCTTTGCATCTCTCGAAGTGCAATAAATGTGGAGTGATTTGTAAGCAGTACTGCTTAGATATCAAGAGTTACTTATATGTCATATAATTTAATAGTCGTAGGCTTATTATATTCAAAGTATCTTAATAAGAGATGAACGTGCCGGACATAAAATTTGAATCAGTTCGGCCTCTTTTGTCGCACAATTTAAGCAGCCTTGCTCATCCAAGAGTGTTTCATTTAAAATCTATATTTTACATAATAGCACAGAAGTGGGAACGCTTTACTGCATGGAGGTTTACACCGGTATATGACTTCATGAGCGTCGTATACGCTAAAGTATGATTAATTATTGCAATTATCGCAAGCTCTAACAATGTTTGATCTATCAGCATCGCGAATCACCCTAGTCCACTGAATTCGGTCTTCGATTGGTAACTTTTCCATCCGTTTTATAAACATAACAAAACTGATACGCTTTAAACGAATAAGTTGTCCGCATTATAACAGGAAAGCGATCCGAAATTTCATTAATTACTATCTCTCAACCACATTCATCTCCAAATAAGTTGATAAGTATTATCTATTGAAGTTGCCGAAATATGAGTAGCATTTCTCGGTCCTCGTGCTGCTACATAAAAATATTGTGACGGAAGAGTATTGAAAAATGCATAGGTGGTTTTGTGTGTTTCAACTTGTACAACTTCAGTGTTGAAGTCCATACTAGAATTGTAATTGTAATTGAAATCTGATATTTATAAAGCGCCACTTCAAGAATAAACTCATTCGGCTTCCAACCCGAACCAATGAGACCACTGTCAAATAATACAGACTTCAGGCGCTTGCAAAACTGAGTAAGAGATAAACTGAGGTATGCCTATAAAAAATTATAAAAATAGACGTCATTCAGAATTTTGCGCAAGACATATCGAATAACAATCGGTCTTGATTTGTGTTTATGCCTTCTAGGATCCGTTGAGAGGCCGACATCTCTTGCTTTTGCCCAGGTAACTAAAAGCCTATCGTTGCAGAACGCGACGATCCGGTCACAGGTGGCTGGCGATATGTCACTTTTGTACAGGGATGGACAGTAATTTAATTGATGTAATTGAAATTACGTAATTTCAATTACTATTGTAATTGGTAATTTGTATTTTGTTACTCTGCATTAGGGTACTTTGTAATTTGTAATTGAATTACATTTTTTCATGTAATTCGTAATTTCAAAATACATACTGTAAAATCGAATTACTTGCTTTACGTTTATCATGTTCAATTCAAATTCTTTGTGTGTCGAAAATTCCTCTTACTTATTTTATAAATAAATTAGCAGGGAACCAGAGTGGCAGTTAAAGTTAAACCAAGCGCGTAAACGGTTGATGCGGCGCGTATAGTGCTCTTGTGGCAAGTTCGTTCATTTTTATTGCATCAGAAAACCGATAATGGCGGAGCATATAGAAATGTGTACTAGTTTTGTTGAAAATATTCATATGCCGGCCATGTTGGATGGCGTTTTTTGAAATAATAGAGCGTGAGAATGGTGAAAGTAAATTCCTGTTACTTATTTTCTAAGTAAAATAGCAGGGGCCCAACAGATGCCGTTAGTCAGACAAACTGTTTGAACAACTGTTGCTACTTACAGAAAATTAAATAAACAGTGTAATTTAAAATGAAAGGTGTAAAAAAGGCTTGTTTCCTGTTTTAAGTTCATGACACCATTGCTCTAAGTAATTTGTAATTTTAGTATTTCGAAATTACATAATTTGTAATTTGTATTTTGGATCAAAATTCTAAAGTAATTTGTAATTGGTAATTGAATTACATTTTAAAAAGTAATTTGTAATTCAATTACATTTCACTGTGTAATTTGCCCATCCCTGCTTTTGTGGGATTGGGTCCCTAGTATCCCTCGGACGAAGAGGTGTCCGTCAGGCCATTGAAAATTAGATAATCCCGCCATGGAGTCTTATCTTAAGTCAGCTCGTCAATCTTGTCTTCGTCACGTTGCCATCTTAACAGGAAGTATCATTCAACATTTCACTGACCTGTGTTGCTTTGCTCCTTTATATAATTCTTTTATTGCTTTCACATTTTACCCGAGAGAGAAATTAGCATCTTATGACTTAGAATTTATAAGGCCTCCTGATAAGAAAGAGGAAACTGTTCTGGAACTTTGTTTTCAATTATTCCGCCTGTATACACAGCAATCTTACCATTTTGGTTCCCATTATGCAACTGTTTTACTTACATGTAGGTTTTAAAAAACTATATGAACAAATGTGCCACCAGCAAGTGTGAATGTGTAGGCTTTATATAGGGACCGTATGGCCTCGACCCTGCTCATTTCGGGTGAGATCCTTCACCACCGTTGCCCGTTTGAATGAGCGGCACGCCATTTAAGGTTCCCGTGTACGGACCGTACTAGCCCGAGATTTAAATCTCTGAAATAAGCCACGATCGGGACGTGAACCGGGGATCCTCACCCACATAAGCTTCTTGAAGTAGGCATTTACCGATTTCACCTGATTTCTGTACATTTTAATATCTGCAATCGATTTTATTAAATTAAGTATTTCAAACCATCGCATAGATTACTAGAGATTAATCTGTTACCATTGGTTACAAATGTTCTATATTAAAATTTGTTTTTCATTAGGAATGTCTGAAGTAAATACCCGATCTCTTGTCGATGACTTTGTTTTAATGATATCTGTCCTCTTCAGAAACCATAAAGTGACCTTTCGACCTCATCTTGCTTATCTGATAGTTTGCCTATAGTTGTTTTATTATTATGTTCATGTATGTCGATAGTTTGTTGACATATTTGGACACAATGGATAAAAAAACTTGTTTGGCGTCAATTTGGTGCATGCTCCTCCATGAATGATTTGCACTTGCAATTGAAAGGCGCGGACAAGAATGAGAAAGTCTAGTTAACGTATTGCATGTATGTATTTATGTATGAACGTACTCTATACATACATGTATGCATGTATGTATGCATGCGCACATGCCTGCCAGGATGGCAGTTTAGGAGGAATGCAGACAGAAACTTCTTAGAAAATATTCTGAGGTAGGCAAGGAGAGCAAAGGCAAGGAAAGGTAAGGCAACGCAAGACAAGGTATGATAGTGTAAAGCAAGGTAAGATTAGGAAAGGCAAGGAAATTCAAGATAAGGTGAGGTAACGTGAAATGATGACCTATTGACCTATCAAGCCTCTATGATAATGATGATGATGATGATGACGACGATGATAATGATAATAATAATATTTATTATTATTATTACTGCGATAATGATGATGAACATGATGGAGGCAAAGAGCATGATGAGATGATGATTAGATGATAATTATAATGAGATGATGATGTGATTATGATGATGAATGAGAGGATGACGTAATAAGATGACGATGCTGAAAGCTTGATGATGATGGTGAGGCTGAGGCTGTTAACAGGTATGGATGAGATTACAATGTAGACTAATTTACACTGAAACTCGAACCCGGTAAAAGGCTGGCTCCTTGTCGATCGGATATCGAACAATCCTCACTTCATATTTGTCTGACATCTATTTCAGTTTTTAGTGTCATCGAAAATTGAAGACACTTCATAAGGGATTATCCCTGCCAACAATTTTTCAGGCCATTCCATGATTCGAAATGAACGAAATATATGATGTACTTTTTGCACTTAGGCTTTCAACATTGAAAAAAGCCAATGTGTTATCAATACTATTCGACGTTTGTCGTGCTAAAGAACTCTTCGCGGCCACTCGCGGTCGGACAGCCAGGCTATCTAATGGAATACGGGATGACCAGCAATAATTGCATGCATGATATATGAGAAAAACCGTCCTGAATAGAAATGACAAAACTGACTAAAATTGGTGCTGGAGAAACAGAGAAATATTGTGACATTTAGCAATATAACCACACTGCGCGAAATCTAGGGATCCAGTGACCTTTCGACCTCATCTTGCTTATCTGATAGTTTGCCTATAGTTGTTTTATTATTATGTTCATGTATGTCGATAGTTTGTTGACATATTTGGACACAATGGATAAAAAAACTTGTTTGGCGTCAATTTGGTGCATGCTCCTCCATGAATGATTTGCACTTGCAATTGAAAGGCGCGGACAAGAATGAGAAAGTCTAGTTAACGTATTGCATGTATGTATTTATGTATGAACGTACTCTATACATACATGTATGCATGTATGTATGCATGCGCACATGCCTGTATGTATATATGTATACATGTATGTATAATATATGTTTGTATGCATGTATATGTATGTATGCATATATGTGTGTATGTATGTGCGCATGTATTTATGTATGTGTTATGTATAGTTATGATGCAAATTAAGAATTGATTAACCTAATAAGTTTTGTTTTGTCTGTCACTTGCTAATAACGTATAATTATAAGCTTTGGAATTCGATCGGTCAGTTTTTTAATGTCAATCAGATCTAAACTTAAGGCTCATCTGTTTCAACTTGCTTACCCAGCACAGCCTGAGTTCTGGTTTCTATGATTTATCGGATCTTGACCGAGTTTTCCCAACGGATTATAATCTTTGACTGCGGTTTTACTGAAAAAGCGGCCTTCGACTGATATCCTGTACATTTTCATGACGGTGCCAGATACGTCATTAGATTAGAACAGATCAGATAATATCAAATCCAATCAGATAAGGTTAGATTAGATTAGCCTACATTTCATTGCATAACATTAGATGACTGCTTAATCACTTAATCATTCGACCCATGACTTATTTTAAGATTCCAGAAATTTAAAAGGGAGCTATCAAGGACCATATTGTAGGTTGTGTATTGCAACTGAACCCATGATCTTCTGCACCAAGAAGATCTATCGTTGGGAATTTCCAGATAAGAATTCGGTAACGAAGTTGAATCAACTTTGCTTAACATCGTAAAGTTAAGCCGCAGCGACTAAGCATTCTCGCTGTGCCAAGAAATTGAGTTTTTCTCTTGTCCTCATGAAGCCAGAGCAGATACTTTCATGGAATAGAACGTATAAGCAAATTGGATGTGACAGGAAGACACAAAGGAACAAGCAGGCAGATACAGACCTAAATACATACAGGCCTTTAAAGACCTACAGCGAAGCAGAACGAAACGGTCAATTCCTCTTTTCAATCAACGTTATCGCTTTCGCATCAACCGAGCACCGTCGATTAGGTCCGTGAAACGAACTCTAATCTGCCACTGCTTAAGAATTCCACGAAATACAGACCGAATCAAGAAGCGAACGGAACACATCACGCGTACATTTCGTGACTTGTGCTTCTATTTCTTTTAGGAAAGCGTGGAAGTGCTTCCCCAGTCAGCATAAATGCTACGCCCGACCCGATTTGAAGAAACTAGGTCCGTCAAAGACATGAACGTTATACTACTTTACGAACGATACGATGGTGATGATGACGACGACAATAATGATAATGATGAGGCAAATTAATTGTCCTCATAAATATATAAAATGTCTACTTCCTATTCAAGATCATGAAGGAAATACACGTATAGGTCGGCTCATACGCACTGATCGTAAGAATCTCTTCATATCTACAGAATAGCGCCTCATGATAGGCTAAAATTATGAACATCTTTATCTTCTTGTGAAAGATATTAAAAAGCTGAAAACAGGCTGAAAAGGTGATGGCCAACAACTTTGGGAAGGAGGAGCAAAAGAGATCTGATTCAAGTTCATCAGATTATCACTGGAAAGGAGGCAATCCAGTGGAAGAGGTTCTTTAATTAGCACCTACCAAAAAAAAACAGCCCCAGGCCACAGATATAAATTACACAGGCCTGCATATTAATGGTTTCCATTTTTTTTCTTCACCGTTTTAGGTGTTTTCATTGGTATTCAGTTAGCTGAATTCAAACATGCACGGGTTTTTCCTCTATCACGTACGGTTTTTTCCACAAGTGAAGACAAACATCCAGGAAGACCCAGCAGAGTGGAAAACGCTTATTTACAAAGAACTTAAAAATTGTTACAATGAACTCAGCTGGATTTTTCATTCATTCATTTGTAAATATTTGTCACAGGTGCCGAGAAGTCAGAAATCTTTATAATATCTTTTCTTCTTCCCTTCAAAGCTCCTTTTAGAACTGTTTCTCTTGTACACTGCTTGCGGTTCTTCCCTATGCAACATCCAGCAGTAGTCTGCTATCATGTTAACGTTCCACTGACCCTGATACCTCCGTTCCATTTCCTTTATGTCCTGGTGGAATCTCTCTCCTTGTTCTTCACTGACAGCACCTAGATTTTCTGGGAAATAGCTTAGATGGGAGTTCAAAAAGTGGAGCTTCAAGCTCATTGAGCAGCCCAAGGCTTTCAAGTTCTTCATCATGTTTCCTACGATGTTCTCGAAGTCACTGTCTCTATAGTTGCCAAGAAACTTCTTTACCACTTCTTTAAAGGATTGCCAAGCCGATCTCTCAATTTCTTTCATTTTGGTATCAAATATCTCGTCCCTCATGAGTTTTCGAATGTCAGGACCGACGAAAACGCCTTCTTTCAGCTTCGCTTCTGACAACCGTGGAAACTTGCTTGCAAGATACTTGAAAGTATCACCATCTTTTGGAAGGGCTTTCACAAACTGCTTCATGATGCCAAGTTTGATGTGAAGTGGAGGTAAGAGTACTTTTCTTGGCTCCACCAAAGATTCGAAGTGCACGTTCTTTTCTCGTACTTTTAGTGTCCTGCTTGGCCACACCTTCTCAGTCCAGTGCTTGGCTTCAGCACGGCTATCCCATTCGCAGAGGAAACAGGGGTACTTGGTGTAGCCGCCCTGTTGACCAAGGATCATAGAGATCACTTTAAGATCGCCACAGATGGTCCATTCGTATTTCTTGTAGTTCAGTTTGGTCAGGATGAAGGCTAAATTGTCATACTTCTCTTTCAAATGAACGGAATGTCCAACCGGTATAGAGGCGTATTTGTTGCCATTGTGAAGAAGGACAGCTTTTAGACTTCTTTGTGATGAGTCAATGAAGAGTCTCCAATCGTGAGCCTCATGCTGAACTCTGAACATTTGCATCAGACCGGTAACATCGGAGCAGTAAACAAGTTCACCGTCTTGAGAAAAGTAAGGCACGTAGTCTTTCTCTCGGTTTCTAAACCAACTAAAAGAAGTTCCAGGAGTCAACAAGTTCTTCTCCTGGAGCCTAGAACCTAGCAACTGAGCGGAATCTTTCGAAAGAGCCAGATCTCGAATCAAGTCGTTCAATTGTGATTGTGAAAACAGTTCGGGCTCACTGCTGTCGTGTGGAAATTCCTCATCAGAATTGCCATCTGACTCACTCCCCGATGGTCCACTCACATCGCTTAGGCTTTCTGGAGGCAAAGGTATGGGAATGCCAGGTCCATGAGACACAGGGCGCAGTGCAGATTCCAGGTTCGGGTAGCAGATTTTGTCTTTGTTTTTTAAGCTGTATCCCTGTATGTTGCACGAGCAAAAGTAACAGTCATCGCTGTGGTTTCGGGGCTCCCTCCATATCATAGGCACTCCGAAACGAAAAGATTTCACCTTACCCTTAGACCACATGCGCAGTCCTTCCACGCAACTGGAACAAACTCGATGTGGGGCCCATGCCTTGTCCTGGTCTCCAAGCCTTACACCGAAGTATGCAAAATACACTTTCTCAACAAAGTCCGTGACCTTCCGCTCTTGCTTTTTCACTAACAGTTCGCCACAGATATAACAAAACCTGTCAGGAGAATTAGCACATCCTCTTGAAGCCATGACAGTCATAAATGTATACACCAGACTTAACCCTTTCACGTCGTTAATGTAAAAACCGGACTTAACCCTTTCAGGCCGAGGTTCAATTTCGCATTTATGAAAACATAAGAATTCGGGTGTCTTCATTACTACATTATAATAAAATATATTTTTCATTATGTGCATGTATTTGTAATTGTGTTTTCAATGTAAAATAGCATTTCTGCGGAAAAATTGAACTTTCTAACAAAAAATCCCAATTTGTGTCCAAACTGTATGTGTTAGAATTTTTACAATATTTTTCCAGAAATGACCGTGTAAAAATCTATAAGAAGCACCATTTACTTTGAAGAAAAAAATTTCATTGCAGACCTGTGTTATTTAAAAAACCGACAGGAACGTAAGGACAGAAATTCTTCAGCCCAAAAGTTGTTGGCTTGTGGAATAGTTGCTGATATTACTGTCTCAGTGGCTTTTAAGCTTTAAAGATGAAGCTGGGAAGAATCGGCTATTCAGCATTCCCAGCCATTTGAAGTGGCTTTTAAGATGAAGCTGGGAAGAATCGGCTATTCAGCATTCCCAGCCATTTGCAGTGGCTTTAAAGCTTTTAAGATGAAGCTGGGAAGAATCGGCTATTCAGCATTCCCAGCCATTTGAAGTGGCTTTTAAGATGAAGCTGGGAAGAATCGGCTATTCAGCATTCCCAGCCATTTGCAGTGGCTTTAAAGCTTTTAAGATGAAGCTGGGAAGAATCGGCTATTCAGCATTCCCAGCCATTTGAAGTGGCTTTTAAGATGAAGCTGGGAAGAATCGGCTATTCAGCATTCCCAGCCATTTGCAGTGGCTTTAAAGCTTTTAAGATGAAGCTGGGAAGAATCGGCTATTCAGCATTCCCAGCCATTTGAAGTGGCTTTTAAGATGAAGCTGGGAAGAATCGGCTATTCAGCATTCCCAGCCATTTGCAGTGGTTTCAACACGGATTAGATGTCTTCCTAACCATTAAAAACCTATACTATGTTATTCTCTTCCTGACAGTGAAATATAATGTCCCTAATCGACGAAAATGGAAATTGTCTTCCATATTCAAGACGATGGAGAAGATGGATGTTTTTAATATCCAAGATGATGGAAAAGTGTCTTTGTGAACTTCAGTGCGATGTTGGATGAATATATCAAGTCCCTTGCCTTCATGTTTGCTACACTATACGGTGGCCAGAGAAGGCCTAGATGGCGGAGAAAATGTCATACATGAACAGAGACTGATGAACGAGGGAAATCGACAGACCATGTGCTAATGTACCCTGCACATGTGACAGTCATTATGGAGCAACGGACATTGAAATACAAGTGATCAATGGTTCACTTTCAATCTCCAAATGCTTCGCTGCCAGTTCATTTCCAAATGACCATTCACACAATACAATAGCTCAGTAAAGAATTATATATATATATATATGAGAATATTCAGGTCAACGTTTTAGTAATATACTTTTAATATTAACGTATAACTCATCAAGTTAATATTGAGCGACTGTGAACACGGAATCGTTATTCCGTTACCAATAACATGACGTGTAGAAAGAATGAACAATGATAGGTCTATGCCATATCACATTTCATTTCATGTTTGAAGAGGCAATTTTTAAGGTACCCGGATCTCTAGTCCAGTGTTGATATATATATGTTATATATAGAGAGATAAAATATTAGCTATTGATAAATGAGATGAGTTTTTATTATTAAGTGCTTGCTCCACCCCTTAAGAAAATTGCAACTTCGTGGGGTACAAAGAGGATTTCTAGAACTGTATGTAGGTAGTCCTGCACACTTAGTCTTGAGCTGAGTAGAACGTTATCGATTTTCTTCAGCGAATTAAAAATATATCTTTTACAAATTATTACATAGTGAATCATAATCTTTTACCCCAAAATTAAGAAAATTCTGGCCCAAATAATTTGCATTAATATACGAATCCATGTCGAGTAGGATGTGAGTAATGCCTAAGGAGAGGTGTATTGTATTGTGTATTGTATCCCACCACATTACATCGTGTTGTATCCTAGTGTATCGTAGCGACTCGCAATGTATTGCTGCCTATCCTATCGTATTGCATTGTAACTTGTATTGTGCCGGTTTGGTATCGTGAAAACCTAAGGTGACTTAAGGGGCACGAAATTGAAAATCATGACACAATTGATCGCTATATTGCTAGAGCAATCATGGATCTGCTGTTCTGCTTACACTTATTTCAGTTACAGTTACCGTTACCGTTACTGATCTAACTAAGCTGTATTGGCTTTTAGAGCCTATATCTCTATATCCAACTGCTAACTTTTTAAAAAATAAGGAGTCAGAAAGTAGACAATTGAATATGGCGGCAAGAGGTAGACTCTCGACTGATATCAAAGTGTACGTCATTGGTGTAGGACTGTAGGTAAACCATATGGCTCATTGGTATAAACCTGTAGCTCATTGGTACAAACCATATGGCTCATTGGTACAAACCATATGGGTCACTGGTATAAACCATATGGTAACCACAGGAACATTCAGTGAAGCCTGCAGTCAAACAACTTCAGCAGCCATTAGTGGCTATCATACCAAAAGTGCATCGATAAGAACATATAGACCGTCTGATCTGCTATCAGGCGCTTTATGTCCATAAGCATTCGGACCATGTCGCTTTCACGAGTCTACACGTACAGCGCCATTAGCGTTTACCGTTTACGAGTTCAGACCTTCGACCCCGCAATAACCTGACTGACTGGAGTGAACGCCGATTTAGCTGGCCAAATTGCGCCATTAGACCCGGCGGCCGATCTGTCTTCAGAACAATCAGTCTAGAAACAACACCGCTGGGGGTCAGAATCGCCCCACAAAGCCGCTACAAGGAGGGGCGGGTGCAGGGTGGCGGAATCTAGAGCCTTAAGTGTGAATTAATTCCTGACGATTGGTCGCCCCGCTGCTGTCTCGTAATATGCGCCGCGAAAAATAAAAACTTTCGTGACCTTTGCCTGTAATGTACTCACGGATGTGAGAGGGACTGAAAGAATGAGCAATGACAGAAAGTCAGATACACTCACAAACACACACAGATAGATGGACGGATGTACGGACGGAAACACACGCAGACAGGCAGATATGCAGACAGATGGACAGATGTACGACGTATAATAAGATATTATCAACAATCTTCGAACTGTCAATCGATTGGGCTTTGAACTATCGACTAGCCCAACTCGAGAAAAGACAAACAGTCTTTGATTCTCTTCAGTATAGGCAGTGAAACGAACAGTGCAATCACAACAGTACTTGAATCATCGATACACAATTCTCGCGCGAATTTATATACACTGTAATTCAAATTATCAGCGGAGTACACGACAGATTGCAACTACACAATCTTTGTGCACTCTGTTCAACAATAGGCAGGTGACTGCTTTATATAGGCTTTACCGCCACAACAGCAGACCAGTTCAAACAACTCTAGACTGGTCCATGACTCATAGAACGCAAGTTCAAAGTTTCCCATGCGAGCGCACACGTTATAAATTGCGTGCAAGCCTACGCCACACCATCCCAGCATATGAGCAGTGCGTAGTAACTCGACAAGCCCAATAAGCGCAAGCAAGAGATCTACGCGTGCACATACAAGTCAACAACTTAATGACTAATCCATATGACGTCATGAAAAATTTATGTGCAATCACACGTTTAATGTTTCCCTATTTAATAGCGGTAAAACTACGTTGACTTGCGTTGACTTGACGTTGACTTTCGTTGACTTGACGCACCGCTCGTGAATAAGCTGGTTCCCTGCGCTTATCTTTAAAGCAGCGCTTTATAAATTCTCGAGATTACGATTACGAGCAGGCTGTATCGCATGCATCTTTCAGCAGGATTGACTAGGAAGTTCTATTTCTATTTTATATTTGCAAAATTTATTATCATCATTATTACCTTCATCATCATCATGATCACCTTCATCTTTAGTGCCTAGTGTGCCTTATACTCTGAAAAGCGAGACATAAATGAACCACTCACATCGTCTTACTTATGTACACTACCAGGTGCAAATTTACTTGTGTGCGCGTTTTACTTCACGCCATCGTTGCCGGTGCTGGCGGGAGATGGCAAAATAATCGCCTGCAGCCGCAGCTGGCCTTCGTACCGATGGCAGCAACGCAGGGGAGTAATAATCGGGATGCAGGTGAGAAGGTACAATCTATCAATTGCGACCTCTACCTGGATTACTTGGTCGAATGTTCTCACACCTTGAGCACATATGTATACCGAGGATGGAACACACAGAAGGCAATCGAGCGTTGGCAACAGGGGCACGGTGCCCTGGGAAAGACTGAAACAAGCATCTGATCATTATTTATCGCAATGAAATAGCCACAAGTCAGACTGTCGATAGTTATGCCATAGTAAAAAAACTAATTAAGAAGAGATGTGGAACATACTGGAAAGGGGAACAAGAGGTCTGATCACACATTGAGAAGTTTCTGAAAGGCGCTATATAAATAATCAGCTACAAAGATACCTTTACTTTACCATTCTGATGTCACTTGCGAAATCCGGTAGCAACCATCTCACCTATACTGCTTATTGAATTTTTAAAAGGCATTTGATTCGATGCGACATAAAGCATCACTAATGGCATTCCTACTATGGAGCTCACTACACTACAACTACAGAACTCGTTTAAAGATGTTCCAAAACAAAAACCGGAAGTGAATTTGTTTCAATTAATTCTAATCTCAATTAGGCTAGTGAGTAGCGCCTATGACAGATACTTAAAATTAGTGTCCAAGTGTGTTTATGAGTGTCTATATGTGGTGCCCCTGTGCCTCCATGTATGCCTCTGTGTCCATGTGTGTCAGTGTGTCTAGACCATCCAGACATACATACGCACACTGCTTCTCTTCCATTTGCGCTATGCTGTTAACTTGGTCAGACGAAGATAAGAGGGTGACGATGAACTACATCCGTTGAGATAAGACTCTTCCACTTCCTTCCTTTCCGTCTTCCTCTCTGCTTCATTCTTTTGCAGAAAATTCTTCAAACTAATGCATGTTAGCAGCAGACACTATTGTCTCGAAGATAAACCTTCTGTTTATAAAGCACATAGACTTTGACTCACCTTAACTATAACTGTACTTGTAATTGTAATTTGACATTTATAAAGAGGCACTTCAAGAATAAAATCATCGGAGGCGCTCCCGACCCAAAGCAGGGGAACCGCTGTCAAACAAAACAGTCTTCAGGCGGCTGCGGAACAGCGGAAATGACAAACTGAGAAGCTCAAGCCGCATCTTATTAGATAGGTTATTCCAGCGGGTAGGTCCGACTAAGGCAAAGCTTGTACTTTGAACCGTGGAAGACAATGAGGTAACCATGGGCAGCCCAACTGGGGAGAGCCAAAACCAAGTACCGAGGTCAGCACTCGCTTTGCAAGAAATGCAAGTAAAACACTGATAGTATCTGGCACAATCATGCACTGTGTCTTACAGTCTGCTGTACACGTTCATTATGTGTTCTGCTATTTAACCTCGATGACTGACGGCAAAGAATCAATCGATGGCGATACTAAACATTGTATAAAAGCCTTTGTCGAGGTCTCTACACTGTGACTTCTAGATAAGCGTCGAATCTACATCCTCAAAGCTAGCGCTCAATCAGTCAGCGGTATTACAAGCTCTAAGAATAAAGAAAAGAAAAAAGCACTATAAGAATGCCTAGACACATACATTGCCTTCGTAATCACAACGTGCGTTTGGGCCACACTTCACAAGCATGCACCGTGGAAGCCAAGCCAACCAGAGCTACGGTCACTGACCGTTTCCATTAGACGCCATTACGACCCAGGACACAGACGGCGTCCGGGAGCCAAGACGATTGGCCCCGGGCCCGGCCCCGTGCGCCGCCGACCGCTCTCGAGCCCCGATGGACAGATAAACTGTCGGCGATAAGGTCGACGTGCCGACTGAGCGATAACTAGAGGAGAAGCGAGCGACCCGTCTGATTAAACCTTCTCGCTCTTTTATGCTACGATCGTCAATCTTCTGTTGGTCAAGCCTATGACCAACGGAAGTCCAAGGTTGTCAGTGTTCCAGTCATTGGAATGGTCAGCTATGCAACTATAGAGCTATATATGTATGTGTGTATGTATGTGTATGCATGTGCCTACGTATATATGTATGCGTGTATGGATGGATGGATGGATGGATGCATGCATGTATGTATAGACTTATGTAGGCCTATGTATGTATCTATGCATGTTTATATGTAGACCTATGCATGTATGTAGGTCTTTGTGTGTATGAATGTACTATGTATGTACGTGTGCATGTATGTATATACATATGTACATGTATCTAGACGCTCAGTGTAACACCTTTTAAATACCAAATTTACCCAGTATCATTATTCACATATTTTGCAATGAAATTTATATAGCACATGCTCCAGATGAGAAGGTCAAAGGTGAAGCTCTCAACGTCTTAAAAGCCGAGTCACTAGGTCAGCTGGGATGCAAACACAACCGCAACAATCCACCAACCTCCCAACTTGTACTGGCACTCATTTGCAGACCCCAAACTGATGGAAAGATGAGTAGGCACCACGTGACGTGGTATTCCACAAACGGTCGTCCATCCACATACTAACCGGGCTCAGCATTGCTTAACTTCACAGCAATTTTCAGCCATGAATAAATTGCCTCAAGAGCCTTATAATCTGCGACTAAAAGAATCCAAACGCTGGACATAAGTCCTAACAGTTGGTCCAACTACAGCTACTATGCCCTTTGTGAAGCAACATTGACAACATTTGTTCCCAACTGACTGAATGTAAAGGATAAATCCCTATAGTGAGAGCTTTTGAGTCACCAAGGATGATGAAACGAAATAAAATAAAGGTAGAACCTAATACGTGTCGCTGAGAAACACCAATGAACACAGGTCCATTTCCTGCATTTAAAGAAATAAAAAGAAAAAAGAAAAAATTAGATGCAAGCTAGCAGAACTGCCATTGATACCACACGTTTCAACCTAAAAAAGTTTTAAGCGCGAAACAGAGTCAAAAGCCTTGCGGAAGTTCAAAAAGATGACATTGGTATATTAACAATTAGTAATTTGTGATTGTAGCTATGCTTCATATTGACTGGTTTAAGTGCAAGTTTATATAGCTCCTCTTCAAGATAAACAGGTCAGAGATGATCTCTAGAATAGACTAAATGATGTTAAAGTTCGTTAAGCGTTGAAGTAAAAACAATACCTCAGTTGTTTAAAGACGCCAACGAGACTATATAGTTAATCCTTCTATCTCTATCTCTCTCCTTCTGGTTGGAATTAATCCCTCCTAAGGGAGGGGTCAGCCACACTGCTCCTTCTTTTTCATTTGTTTCTATCTCCAGCATCTTCCTTCTTCCGTCTGAGGAGCTTTAGGTCTCGTGGAATCATGCCTCTCCATCTCTTCTTTTGTCGTCTCCGACTGCGGCTTCCGTAAACCTCTGCTCTCATAATTCTTTTAATGCAGCTTTCCTCCTCTGTCCTCATTGCATAACCATACCATCTCAACCTGGCTTTATATAGTTAATCCTTCCTCTGCTTAATTCTATCGAAACCTCCCTGATCATAACCGGTTTGACACTGGATGAGAAATATGGAATTAATAGTCTTCTAGATTATCGTAAAGCTTTCGATACAGTGCCTAGCCAAAGGCTGATGAACAAACTCAAAGAATATGGGATTAAGGGGATGTTAATGAAATGGATACAGGGCCTTTACAAATCGGAAAATGAGAGTGGTGCTAATATTGACTAGTAACAGACTGCCATGGGCAGGAGTTCTCAGCGGATTTCCGCAAGGATCACTGTTAGGGCCACTGTTATGTTTGACCAATGTAAATGAGATACCTGACTTAATAGACAGTTCTGCGAAAATGTTTTCTACTGACACACAAATGTGGAGAAAAATACCAAGCGAAGAAGATTACAGATTTTGCAACAGGATCTAGACAAGTTTAAAGACTGGTCAAGAGAATGGCTGCTAAAATTTAACTCTTTTATGTGCAGATTAATGTAAGTTGAACAAAAGAAAAAACCAACTATCACCTAAGGGACGAATTGGATATTGCGAACCTAGAAGGTATTAGAATGGAGAAAGACATGGGGTTTTGGATCGATAAAGATCTGAAGTAGAGTCAGTAATGTAAAAAGCAGCAAGTGAGGCAATATCAGTTTTTGGTATGATAGAAAAAGAGTTTTAAGATATTTATATTCACATTGATAGATAGTGATAGTTTCAAGATATTGTACATTGCATATATTCGACCACATCTAGAATAATGTATCCAAGTTTGGAATCCCTACTAAAAAAGACACTGCATGTCTCGTAAAAGTACAAAAGAGAACTACTAAAGTCGTCAGATGTCTACCTAGGAAAGGCTTCAAAATTTGGGTCTTTTTCCCTGAGAAATAAGACGGATAAAAGGTGACTTGCAAAGTTTCACATGGATTCAAGAATACAGACTAGCAAACCTTCTTCTAGAGGGCAGCAATTGGACATCTAATAGGACAAAGTCTGTAACTTCATCATGAGAGCGGACATTAGAAAATACTTTTCAACCAGAGCAATGATTGTAGATCACTGGAACCGGCAACCAATCCGATAGCAGAAGAAATAGGCCTAATATCTGGTCCGAGCTTCAACGCATTCAAACAATGACTGGACAGATGGATGGAGAGATACATACACTAAAAGCTCATACATTACCTAGCCTATCAACTCCAGCTGTAACTGACTATCCTGTTCGCTATCGGATTTGTATCGTTGGAAGCACTGTTAAGAAGTTCCGTGAGGTGGCGCTATATAAATGTCTGTTTACATTATAGTACATTGCATTTATACAAAATACGAGTCTAGACTATGTTTACAACAAAATAGCAGTAGATAGGCCTATTTTTTACACGACATGTGCGCAAATAAGTCTCCTAGATAGCCCAGGCTTATAAATTTATGCCTTTTGTAAACATTGAGTTAATACAGACTTATTTATGACTACTTGTGAAATGAAGCACTTAATACTGTGATCATATGGGTAGGTCTACAATACATTAATCACATATCTTTTGCAATATATATATATATATATATATATATATATATATATATATATATATATATATATATATATATATATATATATATATATATATATATATATATATATATATATATATATATATATATATATATATATATATATATATATATATATGACGCATTCGTGTAACTCACGTGGATTTTCTGTATGGAGGCGAGCGAGATGTGTATTGGCGCAGTGCGGCTTAGTTCTATTGATGGAGCGCCGTCTTTATCTGGCGCTGTAGCCGAGATGCGAATCCTTAGAAGATGCCATAGAAACATCGTCTCAGCGGCCATCAAATGATCAGCTTTAAATTCAGGCCATGTTTCAACGACAACAGGATCATACGTATAGAGCTTACTGAAATATCAGATGTGTACTTGTATTATACAACATAGTCATATATATATATTATATAAATATATAAATATATAAAACACATGCCACCTACTCATTTAATAGCAGTCTATAAGTCTTATGCGATTGTGAATATACAGCCTTCTGACTTAGCAGTTTAAGTCTCTTACAACTTATATATATATATATACATGCATACCCACGCCTACTCCCTAATATATAAATTATATACAGTCAGCGATTGAAATAATGGAGATGAGATAAAAATGACAGATACAGCGACAAAGCAATAGGTGTAGCAGAGCAGAGAGACTGAGAGGCACAGAAGAAGGAAGGAGACAACTGGTTGCTGAGGGAGAACAAGAGAGAGGTGAAGAGAAGAAAGAACAAGAGCAAAACAGTAGGATGCAAACAGGTAAACAGGTATTGAGTGAGTTGAGTAAGTTAAGTGAGTGAGTGAATCAGTGAATCAGTGAATCAGTGATTGAACGAGTATGTGGGCGGGTAAGTGTATGAATGAGCACAGGTAGCAATAACAGAGTAAAGATTCCGCAGAAACCAGGTGTGACAGAAAGACGGACAGGCAGCCAGACGGCCAGCAGAAATAGAAACACAGAAGGACACAGGCAAACACAGATACATGCAGTGATCCCTTGATGAACGAATTCTTCTCCTTCAGATGGTGGAAGATAACAGCCTATAATTATCAGCTGCAAAGGCTTATCTTCATTCAATTGCCGTAGCTCCCAAAGTGATTATTATTACTAGTGCTGTACGTAGGCCCTAGATGGCGCAGCATTCGTCAGACGATGACCACAGTCGCCGAAGGTACAAGTCGCCGTTGAAACAGCCAAGAACGATACGCCAAAGGGACAATTGCATCGAATAAAGTAAGCTTTAAGACTTCTGACACAGTGGAATAAATAGATTTGAATAGGATGTACAGAACGGAATAGAACAGAACATATCAGAAAATAGAAGAAATTCCCCTGTAAATGATGGCTTGCTATTCTTCAATCAGATGCTCCCAAGTTCAAGTAAGTTAAGCAACATCGAGCCAGGTTAGCTCTTGAATGTGACCGTCTATTTGAGGTCAAATGAGCCTACTCAGCCCACCATCTTTTCAGCCCAAACTCAAGCTGAAAGTTTAAACGGTTGTTTTGTTATTGAGTTGCTTTGAACATGTTTGCGCATGAGTCGAATGATCCTTCAAATCCTGGGGTATATATCGGAGGAGTTTAAACAGAATCGTGCAAACAATTAAGTTACCTTTGTCATAAGTAAGTTACCGTTTTCCTTTTTCTTTGTACTTGATCTGATATGTTGGAAATTCGTATCTCACCCGGTGCGGTTTTCTTCGTCGTTGCGACGGCACTGACATCCGGTTCTGCCACAATGAAGCCAAGCGTTACCTGTTGCCATGACAACAGGTTTATTCGGTAAGTGTTTAGTCTGGATTGGCTGCGTTCATTTAGGCTGCATCGATCTCATTCCGAAATAAACCAGTCTGCTCTTGCCAACTTAGTTTGGCTAATTGATTAATTGCTAACTGATTGCATGGATTGCATATGTACGCATGTATATATGTATGTATGTATATATTTATGTATACATATATGTATGTATGTATATATACGTATGTATGAATGGATGAATGGATGGATGGATGATTGGATAATCGGATAGATGGATGGATGGATTTGATTAATTGATGGATGTATGTTTGTATGTTAGCTATATATGTATGCATGCAAATACGCATGTTTCTAGGTAAATATGTACGTTTGTTTGTATGTATGCATGCATGCGTGCATGTATGTATCACTACTTATATAGCGCATTTTCAGGACCTCACGAAGGCGCTATAACATGACTTTCTAGCAGTTCTAAAAATGTTCGTCTTAAGATAATCCGAGAATGTTTCTTGAACTATTACAGGCGGAAGAGTTCGAATTTTCACTGAAGACAGTTCCATGACGACCATCCAGTGAACGAGAAGCAAGAATTGCCCAGCCTTTGTCGTTCGATAGCCCTCGACTGCTAGGATGTACACAGTATATGGACGTATTCTGGATGCATGTAAGGGCGTCGGCACAGTTGACCTCACCCGAAAATCATACATGTATGTTTTTTATGTGTGTATCTATCTGTCTGTATGTCCTGTCTATCTATCTATCTATCTATCTATCTATCTATCTATCTATCTATCTATCTATCTATCTATCTATCTATCTATCTATCTATCTATCTATCTATCTATCTATCTATCTATCTATCTATCTATCTATCTATCTATCTATCTATCTATCTATCTATCTATCTATCTATCTATCTATCTATCTATCTATCTATCTATC
This sequence comes from Norana najaformis, assembly GCA_964023275.1. Lineage (NCBI taxonomy): Eukaryota > Metazoa > Annelida > Clitellata > Crassiclitellata > Hormogastridae > Norana > Norana najaformis. The sequence goes on from OZ029922.1 coordinate 12,300,268, forward strand.
TATCTGTCTGTCTGTCTGTCTGTCTGTCTGTCTGTCTGTCTGTCTGTCTGTCTGTCTGTCTGTCTGTCTGTCTGTCTATCTATCTATCTATCTATCTATCTATCTATCTATCTATCTAACTATCTATCTATCTATCTATCTGTCTGTCTGTCTGTCTATCTGTCTATGTATCTATCTATGTATCTATCTATCTATCTATCTATCTATCTATCTATCTATCTATCTATCTATCTATCTATCTATCTATCTATCTATCTATCTATCTATCTATCTATCTATCTATCTATCTATCTATCTATCTATCTATCTACATTGTATCTATCTATCTATCAATCCATCTGTCTGTCTGTCTGTCTATCTGTCTATCTGTCTATCTATCTATCTATCTATCTATCTACCTATCTACCTATCTACCTACCTACCTATCTATCTATATATCTACCTATCTATCTATCTATCTATCTCGTCTTTCGTTAATTGATTCCAGCATAACTTAACTGACAAAAAGATGCAAGTTCAACATGAAGATTGCTGAATAGAAACTTCAGACCCAAAAAGAATCAGTCTGGCTTAATGAGGGCCGTCTATTGGCAAACAATGTTATAGATTGTGACCATGAACTACAGTGAATTCTTAGTATGTCTTATCTAAGGGAAACTTCTCAACTAAAGGAAACCAAAATGGGTCAAATTCATGACCTACTAAATAAAGAATGAAACGAAGGACTAAAAATATACAGCTATAACATATTACAGTCGTCTGTCATAATTAAGAAAACTTCCCTTTTGTTTCGGAAATAAATGCAATTTAGGCAAATTTTTAATCTGCAGAGGTTACGTATTCATTTGATGTTAAAATATCTGGTATTTGTTCGTGCATATTGGAACAGACGTTACCCTGCGATGTAGTAGAATAGATATGAAGCTTATAGAAATATAAACAGTAGCCATCAAACACACGAGGTAATAATCTTTGATCATATCGGTGGGACGCGGTGATGTAGTGGTATAGTCTGTGCCTCGTAACCGGAGGGTCGCTGGTTCGAATCTGCTCAAACCACTGCGTAGCGATCTTGGACATGTTGCTCACTCAAAATTGCCCGTGAGGAAGGCAACGGGAAACCACCTCACTCATCTCATCCTCTGGTGGCATAGCATATCCGTCGTTGCAGTATTGATAAAACTTTTAGTTGAGAAGGATAATTAGAAGCACAAATGAAATTGGAATAAGAGAGGCATGGATATATGAGCGAGCAATACAATTTAAACAGGGCAGATTGTGGCAGAAGATACTGTAAGCATACAAAATACCAATAGAATTTGCATTGATACTTGCATTGTGGTTTCTTTCTTGGCGTAGTTAACTACATTGTTAAAGCGTACTTCAAGGCCTTTCTGCAGAGCGTGAGGATTCCGGTTGGCTTAACGATCATGGCTATATTTCAGAGATTTAAATCTCGGGCCAACCCGGTCGTAATACGGGGGCCTCAATTACTGTGGCGCCCATTCAAACGGGCAGCGGTGGTGAATGATCTCACCCGATAAATTCCTTGAAAAAAGAGCTGCGTTGAGGCCATTCGGTCGCTATATGAAACCTTGTATAGTTACATCTCCACGTGAAGTGGCTGTCGATGAAGACACTCAGAAATTTACAAGAAGCAACTTATGCAATTTGCGGATTGTCAATAAAGATGAGGGGGTATTATTTTTTATGTGAACGAAGTGATATGAAATTTGTCCTACTTAAATTAAGAGATAACCTATTTGCTCTTAACCAGTAAGCAACTGATTCAAGTTTCTTGTTGCAAACTCAAGCAACATATCCAAAGATTTGTACAGTAAAAAGACATTTGTATCATCAGCAAATAAAATAAAGTGAAATAAATTTGGGAAGTAATATATATATATATATATTTAAAATAGCAGAGCGCCTAGGATAGATCCTTGGGATGCTTCGTATTGACTGGTTTCCATATTAGGGACTAGACATAATCATCTTACATGGAAACTACTGTTGTCGGTGTTAAGGTAGTTCTTAAACCAACATATTTCCTGAAAAAGTCTAATCTTCCTTTCTTCCTCTGTCTCTTGCTGAACTTCTTTCCAGGCAGAGAAAGAGAAACAAAGAAAGATACAGACAGATACACAGACAGAGAGACAGACGAAAAGGCACAGACCAATATAAGGAAAGGGAGATAGACACAGAGACATACACGCAGGCCGACACCCAGACAGAGAAAGACAAAGAGACAGAAAGGCAGACGTAGAGATGGACAGACACACAGACAGACCCCGACACACACAGACAAGAGACAGAGAGACAGACAAAGAGACAGAAAGACAGACAAAGAGAACCACACACTGCGATAGAACATCAGACACAGAGAAGGCGGTGCGTATAAATCTAAGATAAGAGGCCGCCTTGATTCTCTTCAGAGGAGTGAATTTCTTCGTCGCTTAATCGGGATCCGAATCGCAGTCCCTCTCTTATCGAGTCATTCGCTGCCCATGTTGACACACTGAATCGTAAAAACACTGACCATCGCTCTGTTGACCGTTGGGCAGACGGTAGACTGCTGTCAAATAGTAACTGTGCACGAAACTCAACCGAACAGACAATAACGTTCATTGGACTCACAGTAGTTCACCATTGTCACCCGGTGGACACTAGTGGTCAACTTCACTGGTTCCAAGAAACGTGGTGGTCAAGGGCCGAAGAATTGCTGGTCATTCCTAACACGGCTTGCAGCTGGCTTATTACTTTAACACTTGTTTGCAACCAGTTGTAAGGTCACTGGGTTTGAACTGCCTCCTCACTTGCTTCGAGGAAGGAGGTTTGCTACAATTATGCCTAATATTTGTACATTCCGCATTACAGATGAACCAAACTAAATTTCGAATTTGAATAGAAATTATATCAATAGTCAACATATGGCAGAGGCGGCGAATGCAAATGAAAAGCGGAGGTCAAGAGCGATGCCCCCAATATGAGTCGAGGGGTATCAAGCACCTGAGTTTTATCGACGAGGGCGTACCTTGAATTAATTAGTTATTGTTATAGATTCAGTAATGAAAATAGTGGTACATTTGAGCCCAACGGTGGATACCTAACGCAAAATAAAACTTCACTTCTAAAATGCGCAGAATGCCTTAAAATATATTTGCTTAAAGCTAAACACTATTCGGTTCGGCTGAACAAATTAAAGTTTTGCTACTTAAGCGTCGTTTTTAAATAAAACAGGCCTATCGTTCTAGCTCAGTAAGAATGCAAACATACCTAAAGTGGTGCGCATTTTATTTAAAACTTTCCCACGACTGCAAATACTGCATTCAGCTCAAACAGGATGCTTAAGTCTGACTGGATTAAGATGGCGACGGCGCATAGTGTGGGGTCCATGCTGAAGTCGGACCCCATGCGCTCAGAAATGGAGGTTCAAGTGACCCCTGACCCGTGGTTCCGCCGCTTATGATACATTTGGTGATTTTCATATCTTTATCACCCTGTCAACCCTGATTAAACCCTCTATAATTTCTTTGCCTGGCCTCGTGTCACTGCCCAAGGCTGGTCGGTACTCGGAGATTCGCGTCTAATAACTTTTTAAAGGGAGTCCGCCTCAGGTTGGTCATTCCGGATGGCCGGCGAGTCCACAATGGACCGTGAGAGACTGACCATTCGCTCCTAACCACCTCTTAACAATAAGCACACATTCAATTACATGTGCACCGAGCAAATATGTTCGCAGTGCGGACGGCGTGGCACTACATCGGCTGTGATCTGCTCGGCCCAAACATATTCCAACAAACATTTCTCTCCATAGCTCGATCTAAATTACTCTTTTATGTAATGCACTGAATATAAAACATTCTACTCAATAATTGTATCATAATATAAAGCAAACTTTTACAGTGCATTTACTCGCTTTATATAAGCGAACAGAAAATAACAGTCAGTCTTACAGTAAATTCTGATCGTGGATCGAAATTTAAGATGTGAATCGTCCAAATATTTCCGACTAGGGGCTTGAGGCAGTGTAGTAAGTGTCCTAATGGGTCCGGAGTGGAACTTCGGCCGCCAACGTTTTTCAAGCATATATTTCGAAAAGTCATATTGAATATTTCAGTTTGAAATGGTAATTTTTGTGCGCGAATGACTAGGGTTTTAAATAATAAGAGTTCCAAAGCACAACCCCGGCCTGAAATTTCAATCAAAAGCGAGTTCGTCGATTTTTACCTAGTCGTCAAGTTCTCCAGTGGAGTCTTGGGAGGAGCCTCGGTTGCCGACAATTTTAGGGGGTACCTTTTGAAAATGGCTTTGGTCGAGAGAATCGAACCCCTAACCCCACGACAAATCAAAACCTGAATCCAGTGATACAGTGTCACTGCAACAATGCGAACATCGATAGTGCTGCATATTTCTGTAGTCGTATCGGCAGAAATATTCGGCACGAAATTGGAAATCCACAACGCGCCTCTCGCTTGTAACTCAAGCAGCCATGACCACGATGCACGTATTCATGTGCACCATGACTGACTCTGGCAAAGCAGTTCATGCAGGCCTTATTCCCCAGCATTATCCAGTTGCAATTTGTTCTAAATGCTGCGGCTTGACTGATCGGCGGTATATCTAGGTTTTGGCTTATATATATAGGTTCGTTTGAGAGGAATTGCACTAGTTACCTTTGAGTTTAAGTCTTTATGCATATGCTTGTTTCTTGAAGGCAGTACTCTAAAATATATATCATGGAGCTACGTGTCTGGAACTCATGCATTCCTAACCGCAGATCCCTTCCCTCAGCAGCGCCGCAGAGTGACCTGGTTGTCCCTGGTCTTGTCCCTGGTTGACCAGGGACAACCAGGTCCGAACGTCCACGGTGAGGCACAGAAGCTTCGCTGCGGTTGGTCCATCTTTTTGGAATAGGTTGCCTAGCAACCTACGACACGAGTTCCTTGGTTCCCCTTGCATCTTTTCTGTAGGCGCTTGATAACACTGGCCAACAGAAAAAATTATTTTTCTTGTTGCCTTCGGTTTTAGACCTGTTCTTGAGGTAATTTTGGGCGCTGATTCAGAAAATGTCATTGGATTGAGTGCATCAGGTCTAGTTTCTGAGATATCGTCGATTTTGTAAAGAAAACCCAGTCCACTCTTTAAACGATGTCTTTGACAAAACTAAAATGTCATAATAAGCTTTATTTATGGCTAATTATAATTCTTGCTGAATCATATAATGCCTACATCCTTATAATGTAAAATCAGCATATCTTGCCGCGTGCTGAGATATTGCTGATTCAACGAAATAACTATTCCGTAGCCTACACCTTACTCAGCACTAAATTCATGGCCTCATTTAGAATTTATTTGTGCTTATACAGCGTTTCATGGTTTCGAACTATGTAAATAGATTATGCTGAAGTCAGCATTTATAGCCTATATAAACCGCCTCCTGAAAGCTAGAGCACCCGCAGTCGTCTTAGGGCATATTAAGAGTTGGTCGCAAGAACAATCTGTGAATGTGAGCATTAAATAACTACATGTTCTTACTATTTTTTAGGTTAGTCATTTAATTCCTCAGATGCGAACATCCTTAAGGTTATGGCTACTTCCAGACGGAGCTGCATTAACCATCCAGACATATTCTGCTACATTTGTGGGGAATACACACTAAAAGCAAACAGGAAACCGATTTCTGAGTTTGTAAAAAGAGCATATGTAGGTTATTTTGGTGTCAAACTTGGAGATCAAGATAAGCAATGGGCTCCTCATACAGTATGCAAAACTTGTATTGAACAATTGCGCCACTGGACAATTGGAAAGAGAAGCTGCCTGAAATTTGGTGTACCGATGGTTTGGAGGGAACAGATAAACCACTTCGACGACTGTTACTTTTGTATGGTTAATATCATAGGCATCAATCGAAATAATCGTCACAAGTTGTCTTACCCTGATATACCTTCAGCCAGGAGACCTGTTCCGCATTCGGATATTGTACCAGTTCCACCTTTTCGCGAACTACCTCAGCTCTCAGACGATGACACTTGCATGTCCAATATCGGACAAGATGACGAAAGTGAAGAAAGTGGGGGCAGTGACAGTGATTTCCAATCAACTTCACACAGTGAACGTTTTGACCAAAAAGAGTTGAGTGATCAGATCAGGGACTTAAATCTTTCCAAAGAGTCCTCTGAATTGCTTGCGTCCAGACTAAAGGAAAAGAATGCACTTCAGCCTGGAACGAAAATTACAATTTATAGAAACAGAGAAAAGGATTTGCTGCCATTCTTTACCGAAGACAACAACCTAGTATTCTGTAATGACATCAGCAACTTATTGAAGAAAATTGGTCTGTCGGATTACAGCCCAGATGAGTGGCGTCTTTTTATCGACAGTTCAAAACGTAGTCTGAAATGTGTGCTTTTAAATAACGGCAACAAATTTGGTTCTATTCCAATCGGTCACTCCACCAGGATGAAAGAAGAGTACAATGCCATCTCTTTAGTACTGGAAAAGATAAAATACAAAGAACATCAATGGGTAATTTGTGCTAGACTTGAAGATGGTAAATTTCCTCCTTGGTCAACAAAGTGGCTACACAAAGTATCCCTGCTTTTTGTGTCTTTGGGACAGTAGAGCCAAGCATGAACATTGGACAAGAAAAGATTGGCCTTCGAGGAAAGACATGGTGGTTGGAGCTCAAAATGTAATCAAGGAATCTTTGGTGGCACGAGATAGGATCATACTGCCACCACTACATATAAAGCTAGGCCTGATGAAACAATTTGTCAGGGCTTTGAATAAAGAAGGTTCATGCTTCGAATACATAGTACACAAGTTACCAGGAATTACAATGGAAAAATTGAAGGCTGGAATCTTCGATGGTCCACAGATCAGGCAACTTATGAATGACCCACTTTTCATACCATCAATGCATGAAATCGAATCTTGTGCCTGGTCTTCCTTTGTTCTTGTAACTAAAAATTTTCTTGGCAACAAGAAGGCAGACAATTATGCACAACTAGTAGAGGATATGCTTCTTCATTTCAACAAGCTTGGCTGCAACATGAGCATTAAAGTCCATTATCTCCACAGTCACTTAGATCGCTTTCCAGAGAATCTTGGTGACTTCAGCGAAGAGCAAGGTGAAAGATTTCACCAAGACATCAAAACAATGGAAAATCGATATCAAGGAAGATGGGATGCACACATGATGGCAGACTATTGCTGGAATATTATGCGCGATTGTTCCGGCAGATGCCACACTCGGAAATCGTACAAAAGGAGCTTCTTCGGTGTCGAATGACTTGAAATTTTTATAACAAACTTGTTCTGTTTGGTATCATATAAGTAGAGTTTCAGGTACTACCATTTTCTTTTAAGTATTTGTATTATTATGTTTATTTAGTGTATCACATAATAAATTGAGCACTACATAATTATAGCTATAGCCTTATGTTTTATGGGCGAGCAGAGGCAAGGACTGGTATATGGCATAATGTTCTACATCTCGAAAACTAGACCTGCTGGGAGAAAACTGGTGCCTTTTCTGGAATCAGCAGGTCAAATATACCCAGAAACAGTTCTAACATTTGAGGCAACAAATTATGTGTTGGCCAGTGTAACCGATCTGTTCGATCGTGGTTTTGTGTTGCTAGGTCGGCAGCTTCCCTGCGGATACTCTTGAAAAGGTGCTGTACAAATTCTTTATTACAGTGGCAGTTGCTATAATATAAAAGCTTTGTTCACTGTGTACAATTATGCGTCTTTGTATGACCATCGGCATAAGCCTGTGGGCCTATACTGTGAGATTTTATGCAATTCAGTTGGTCTTACAATCAAGCCTGTATCAGGATACTATGATTCCTTTAAGGTACTTTTGCAACAAAACCATTATTTTGCAGTGGACCTTTGATAAAACGAGAACTGCTTAAACTATATTTGAAGGAATTTTGTAAAACGCAATATTATTAGCTAAATTTACTTCAAATGCGCTAATAATAAGCAGCATCTTCTATAGCGCCGGTCTATAATGAACAAGGCATCAACTGATGGCACACCAAAATCAAGCCTCAGTCGGGTCAATATCCAGAAGGTCAGTCTGAGACACTTGATTAGGCCCATTGCTCCTGGGAATGCAGCACTATATTTTCTTTAGCAATCTGAGTTGACCATGCGATTGATACCACAGATATATTATATTTATGGTTGATGCTTTACCCGTCGAATGCAAAGATGAGCAAAGAATTTGCTATAATGAGAAATCGGATTATTGATATTTCTGTCCTCTCATGGTTGAACACAGCATTCACTGAATGAAATATTCAACGCATGAAACCTTGATCAGCCACCATTTAGTAATGATCAATGCCAAATTTCGGCTGGTTTATGCTTTAAATAATTAAATCTTGAAATAATCAAAACTAGTAAAAGCTAGTCAAATCTGTGGTAGAGAAGAGAAGCAAATCTGAAGCCCAAACACAGAAAACTTTAGAAATAGAAGCAAGCACCACAGAGTTGAATAGAAACGCCAACATCGAACAAGGGGCATAAAGTCACGTGGCGTTAACCATTTTAACGATAGTTAATGCTATAGCTGGTATAAAATATCGAAACTAGGAATTTTTTAACAAATTTTGTTTTCTGATTATCAAATAATCCGCAGAAAGTTGGTTTTCATACGAGCTTGTGTTCTTACTGTGCCTAGACAACCTTCTTGCATGGTTTCTGTTGTTGACAGCCATTTTTGTCAATACAGTTATTATCTTAAGTAGATATGCTCAATCTTTGGTGTGAAGTATTTGCGTGACACCTCTCTATCTTGCTCGACACAATGCTTTTACATATTCATTCCCGTGTAATTCTCTAGGGTGGGTTCTTGTATGGTTATTCAGTTTGCTCTTTCGTTGAAAAGCTTTCCTACATAATCCACACCTGTATGACTTTTCTCCAGATGGAGTCTTGAATTAACGTGAAGATCAGCAAGGCGAGAAAACACCCTGTTACACAAGTGGCAAACGTATGGTTTTCCTCTGTATGGGTCATTATGTGGTATTCCTGATGACTCTTCCTTGCAAATGATTTGTGACATAAGTTGCAACTGTGTGGCTTTTCTTATGTTGTGGTTTCTTGAATGCACATGAAGATGACTACGGCGTGAAACATTTTATAACGCAACTGACAAAAGCACGATTTTTAACTTGTGTGGTGGGTTCTTGTTTCGCGATGCAGATGATTCACATGTCCAAATACGTTGTGACATGAATCGCACTTGTATGCTTTTCTTCAATGTTGGATCTTACATGGATCTTGAATTCACAATTTTGTCCAAGTATATTGTTACAAAACTCACATTTGTATCACTTTTCTTGTTGTTATATTAAGATCTTCAACAGAGTATGAAACATTACAAAATTTGTATATGTTACCGCCTTTCTAGATTACTGTGGAATCTATCCGCATTGTAATTGGCACAGCGAAATTGCCAAAGACTTTCAATTGTAATTGTAACTGTGATCGCAAATCATCAAATACTCACCAGAGGTGCTCCTCCTGACCGACCTGACAACATTAAATATTACCGAATAGAATGGCGTCCAAGCTAAAGGAAAAGCAGCAAAGTTTCTGGGAATGGTATAATCTGCAAATTACTATTACTTTAAGCTAGTTTTCATATGAGCTGAAGCACTCTCTCAAGAAGTCGGTTGCTCACGAGTATACACAAAGTCAGCAATAGCTCAACGGCCCCCTGTCGAGTTGAAGCGATGCAATGATGGTTCCTTTTAGTTGTATAACGTGCTTGCTGATAAACGGCCGTTAATGTTATCGCCAACAGCAAACGTCTGCCAACTAGCGAACAGCCAGATAGCCAATTTACCTCCAAGGCAGACATGATTTCCCACTACCCGCGATTAAAGCAGTACAATGCTTGTCCATTTTATCGGTGAACTGTGCGCGAAGTCTTGAACTGAACCGGTTCAATAGACACAAGCAGATGTTTTACTCATCGCTTCACGTTGAAACGGCTTATTCTAAGATTACAATCCAATGATAATAATATAACAGTCGCAGTCTATAAAACTTGCACAGCGTGGAAAAGGATCTCACCACATAAATTCTTAAAAATGAGCAGGGTCGAGGCCATACGGTCGCTAGAGAAAAACATGTAGGTCTACATTTACGTTTAGAGTCGAAAGGAAAACTCCTAAAGCTCCTCAGACTGAAGAAAGAAGATACTGGAGGTAGAAACAAAAGGATTCGTGTGGCTGATCCCTCCCCTAGGAGGGATTAATTCCAGCCAGAAGAAAGAAAAAGAAGTCGAAAGGAAAACTCAGAAGGGGCCAACATCGTTATGCTGATAGATTTTCACAATTGCTACACATATATTGTAAAATCGATAATTAGCTATTGACCTTGCTGCGTATTAATATAAATATTAAGTAGCATACTTAATATTAATTCATTATTTGCATTTTCGTCCACGGCATACAGCTGCCGTCTAGTAAATAACTTTTATTGGTGCAAACCGACTCTTGTCAGGAAACATTCACCCGAATGGTAATTATTCTCGATTCTATTGCTATCGCTAGAGCTACTAAAGCAGCAATAGCAGTACCAGTCACCAACCCAGTGCGATTTTAGGATGGGGCTCGAGTTGCTCTGACTGTTGTCTATGATGTTGTTAATGCTTCCACCAACGCTGTTGTTCATTGTTGTTATTGGAAACAGCTCTAGTCCAAAATGCAACGTGTTGCTCACGCGGGCTGCACTTATTGACCGTTGTTGCTCATGGTAATGAATGTTTAAAATTGCGAAGGCAACAAACTTGTTTGCACACAGCTATGGTGACTCCTCAGGAGAGTGGTCCCGAGGTCGAAGTATCTTTTGACTGAGGCGCAAACACGGCCACAGCAATCCAACGACAATATCTCAACCAGCGTACTGTATACATACTTATTTACTCCAACAAAATGGTGGGCTGATATGGCGCCAGATGGCATGGTATTGCAATTAGTCGAGTACTAAGCGTGGCCAATGATGCTTAACTTAACTGCACCTATCAAGGATACAGGACGGTTACCTCCAATGCTTATATTGAAATAGTTATTGCTTTCACTAATTATAATGCTCGGCTTACTGTGTGGCTATCGTCAATGTTGCTTATATTATCATTGCTTCCTCTGGCCCTAGTGCTCCACAAGCTTTTATGGCTATTGCATTTGCTGCTCGCATTGTTGCTGTTGCTTGGACTAATGCTCCTGCTCCGTGTGCTGCTGCTGCTGCTGCAGTTGTCATTGTTGTTCATATGGATGCTACTGTTGGCGCATGTCTAGTGCTACTGTTTGGGATGATGATGATGATGATGATGATGATGATGATGATGATGATGATGATGATGATGATCGCATGGCTATTGCATCCGAAGCACCAAACGCAGCAGCTGCTGCTGCTGCAGATATCGCATCCATACAACCTGATCGATAAAAGAGTCCAGGCAAGCGACCGACTCGCTGACCAGGCAGGCGTATTTTCGGCCTGCCTCTGCCCAGCCTAGCCTACGTCTGTCCGGCCGGCCGCCCGCCCGGCGCTCCGTCACCGACCCTGAAGGTACCAAGAATGTCTTCTGCCAGACAGTAATGTGGCTAAGACGTGCACAGACATCACATGACCATTGTTAGGCAAGCAAGTCAGCCAGCAACAAGCAAGCAAGCACCGCGTCTCCGATTCGCATTTCTGTGAGACCTTGCACGCGTTAAACAATCTCGTAATAATAATAATAATAATAATAATAATAATAATAATAATAATAATAATAATAATAATAACGCTCTACACTTACGCGACCGCTAACTCAGGGTTGCTTCTTCACCACGGCGCTTAAAGACAAGATCACGCGATTCGGAGGTGCAGCTAGTCGACCTGTTTCCAGTGTGCCAACCAGGACGCCACAGCAGCTCTAGTTGCTCCAGCAACAATAGATTTGTATCATAATTGAAGTGACATAATAATAATAATAATAATAATAATAATAATGATAATGATAATAATAATAATAACAATAATAATAATAATATTGATAATAATAATAACAATAATAATAATAATAATAATGATAATAATAATAATAATAATAATAATAATAATAATAATAATAATAATATGCCTGACAATAATAATAATATTATAATAATAATAATAATAATAATAATAATAATAATAATAATAATAATAATAATAATAATAATAATGATAATGATGATAATGATGATGATGATGTCAATAATAATAATGATAATAATAATAATGATAATGATGATAATGATGATGATGATGATAATAATAATGATGATGATAATAATAATAATAATAAGTAGCCTTATATTTGTATAGCACCTTTAAGAAACCTATCAGAGGCTTGTATGATAATCAAACGAAAGTGTCAGTCATCGCCCACAATAATTTGGTGTTATTAGACCCAATGAGGTAGCATAGTTCGAGAGGTCTTAGAAAGCGCTATACGATTGTATATAGACATTCATGTAGATCAATTTCTTCGCATTAGTGCTTGATCTGATGAGGCATTATTTGCTGTGAAGAGTGTGGACAGGTGGACACACCTTGTCATCCGCTCAGTCTGTCCGGACCTGTTGCTGAAGCAGCCGCTGCATCATTTGCACGGACATCAACGGTTCCTCTCTCTGCCTCTCTGTCTCTTTGTATGTCTCTCTCTGCCCTTCCTCTTTCCCTCTATCTCGCTCTCTCGGTTTTTCGCTCTTTCTCTCCATCCTTCATCCTATCATTATATGTCCATCGCTCGCGCCATCTACAGCCTCTGGTAGCGCACAATAATTACACAGAATACACCAAATAAACAAGAGGACATACAGGCAGGCAGTCAAGGCGACAGATAGGCGTCCTGCCAAGCAGAAGAAAAGACACATACCTAGCTGGCAGGCAGGCAGGCAGGCAGGCAGGCAGGCAGGCAGGCAGGCAGGCAGGCAGGCAGGCAGGCAGGCAGGCAGGCAGGCAGGCAGGCAGGCAGGCAGGCAAAGATGCAAAGAGACATCGAAGCAAGCAAGTGGCGAAGTAGGCAGTCGGCGGGTGACGCAGGCGAAACGCAGGCAGTTAGCTATGCATGCAGGCGGGCAGGCATTCAGTCAGGCTATTCTGCTGGAGCTCGGTTGACGGCTGACGTACGGAAGACCGGACGGCACACTGACGAGTCCACCGGCTTGTCGTGAAATTAGCCGACAACTCATCAGCCTCGGTGTCCGTCTGTCTGTCTGTCTAGCTGTCTCCGTGGGTCTGTCTCGGGGTACTTGTGCGCTTGCACGGTGCGACGCCGAATCGATTACCCGGTAAATAATTCGCCTGCGATGTATTTCTGAGGACTTTTCGGACAAACCTTGCGCATAATCGTTGCGCCGCCAGAAAGCGCTCTACCGAACATTGCGCCTTAGTCCAGGTAAGCAGGCAATGGCACACCAATATCATCATCTTAAACATCATACACGTCATTAGCATAATCAGCGTCGTCTTCATCGTCGGCATCATCGTCATCGTCATCGTCGTCATACGTAGGCATACTACTACTAGTACTACCATTACTACTACTGCTGCTGCTGCTGCTACCACTACTAATATTACTACTACTACTACTACTAATAATAATAATAATAATCTTTCTCATCAAAGTCATCATCTTCAGCATCATCATCGGCATTATCGCCATCATAATCGCTATTGCCTCTTCATCGTCATCTTCATCTCACGAAGGGCGAGTCCAGATGTGCCATCTCGCCATGTTCCGTGTGATTTTGAATGGTACGGAATGCCATTTAGTTGACAACAGTTACTAAACTCGTAATGTAGCCGCCTACAAAAGTCGTGATAACTCCGGGAAACTAAAATAATTGGACATCAGCTATATTAAGGTTATCAAAAATCTTGGAAAATGGTCAGAAAAATTCGAGGACCTGAAACGGGTCATCAAAACGAGAGGGAAACTAAAAACAAATTGTCAAAATGCGGATGACTTTAAAAACGTTCTAAAAGTTTTTTTTTTGTATTTTGGCAAAGTTAAGCTCGGCCTGCCACTTCCATTGCTTGTAAAAAAACTGCTGAATTGGCGACTTGGAAGACCATTTGTCTGCTGTGTGTATATCAAGGACACTTAAGGTTACCGTCTACAAAGTTTCAACTCAACTTTCGCATCATCAGATTGCGTAATATTTCATTAAAAGTTTCGTCGTAAGGCTTTCTAAACTAATGAATTTCGTTAGTGAAGTGCCAATATGCAGAAATTTCGCATATCATTTATGAATGAATTTCGAAGAGAAGTTAAAGATTTTGTTACAAGTTTTTATTGTTGTTGTTGTTGTTGCTGCTGCTGCTGATGATGTTGTTGTTGTTGATGATGATGATGATGGTGGTGGTGGTGTTGGTGGAGGTGGTGGTGCTTGATGCCACTGAACATTCACGGTACATACCCGAATGGATAACTTGCAGGGACGTGAAATTCGTAGCAGCGTACAATGCAGTAAACCACCCTGAACCGCTTTTCGATATGTAACGCGATTAAGCTAAATTACGCTAAATCACATTATATTACCTTACGTCATGTTTCAATCTTTATAAAAATTGTATTGTAATTGTAATTTGAGATTTATAAAGCGCCTCTTAGAGGATAAACTCAATAGAGGTGCTTCCGACCCGAAGGAGTAAAATCACTGTTGAACAGTACAGTCTTCAGGCGCCTGCGGAACACTGAGAGGGGAGAGGAAGGAGCTCAAGTCGCAATTCTCGAGGGAGACGATTCCAGCAAGTGGGACCAACGTATCATAATATAAAGCAAAATTTTACAGTGCAATTTTATAGCGCCATGTCATAGAAACTCGTCAGAGACCCTCCATACTTGACATGAAAAAACCACGGAATAGTTACGTTATTTTAACTAATTTATTTATGTTAACTTATTTATTCACTTATTTATTAGGTTCGAGGCAAATATTACTAAATGCGTTCTGTTCTTTGTCATAGCTTTGTTCAGGCTATGGATATTTCCGTCTGTAAATGCGCTACAGCAGTTGACTTCTCTTTGAAATTCTCAAATCTTCCCGGAGTACAATGATATTCGAAAGACAATAGACATCCGGTCACGTGAGGTTTAAAAAAACGAAGATGGCGGCAGTCGTTGCATCGACGTTGCGCCGACGTACAATGCAGCAAAAGCAGTACGCAGCTGACGCTAAGTACCAGGCGTCTGACCCGGAACAGGTGGCCTTGACCCGTACCCCAACGAAGACGTCCTCCTCCTACCGTCTGCACTCGGGCAGGTCGCCTCAGCACGGCGAAGGAATCAAGGGCACCAAGGTCTTCTTCGAAGACTTTTGGCCACGACCGCTCAGCACAGCAGACACCACGAACTATCGAACGGTCAAATTCGAACAGTTCGAGTAAGTCAACATTAAATGGCTTCAGTTAGTTATTTAAATAATCGTAATGACACTTAATATAGCGCCTTTTAAGTAGCTCACAAAAACGCTAGCATAACTGGTGTGAGAGTTCGTTAAAAACAAAAACAAGAGTCTTACAGTTTCAGCTAATCTCGTGAGACAATCTTTAAGATCTTTTAGATTGACATGTTCAAGAATCTTAGTTGTATTTTGAAGGCGCCATACATCTATTCAGAAAAATGCATGGATATATACCTGCATATATACATACGTACACACGTATATACATACATTCATGCATAATTTGTGCATTAGAAAGCATTTTAGAATGTAGAAGCATCAGTGAAACTATGGAGTCCGATGACTGTGAACATGAACTGTGTGTACGTTAGATGATTTTTAAGAGTGTGCATCTGTCATCTCCTTTTGAGCAAGGTCTCTGTGAATCTTATGAGGTGGCTTCTTTCAGTCATCGCCCAGTATCTCCCTTGAATCTGAACAATCGTCGATCTCTTAACAGGATTTATATTACATAACTTTAGAATGTGAACACGGTTTCTCAGAACCTTTCAACACAATTTTTAGTATACCTGTGACCTAACCTAGAACGTGAACACGATCCATGCGAATTTAATGAGTTCTATTGGACACCGTAACCTTGAATCTCATGGAAGAATATCTGTGGATCTGTCTTTAGCATATTCTTTGAACCTGAACATTATCTCTTTAAATCCAACCTGAGCGACGAATCTAATGATCTTTGTGAATACTACAGTAAACGACGTAACATAAGTATTAAGTACCCTGATACATACATACATACATATACATGCATGCATTATACATACATATATACATACATATATGCGTACATACATAAGACATCACAGTCAGTGTAGGAATCACGAAGAAACTCTTTAGACAGGCAAAAATTCCATGGCTGTGAAAGATAATCGTTTGTCCTATCAGATTTCATTGACAGCTTTTTAAAGAAACGATATCCAGTTTCGAATCTTGTATCATGTTGCTTCACTCGGCCCCCGCTATATTCAGACTTATTGATTCCAGTAAAGCACATAACAAATATCGTGCAAGCTCTGGCAAATGGATGACACTGGGAACATCGAACAGATGCCTTACTGCATACATGTAAAGACAACATCGTTTGTTGAGTTCATGCCAAATGTGGGATTCGCTGAGATCTCGATT